>JABFOV010000838.1:0-31074 GCA_022817685.1 Aradophagus sp. ZL-2020
TGGGCTGTGAAACTGCCAAAGCATTTTTTTCCACCTCAAAACTTTTGGCAGTTTCTGCATTGGAACAAAAGAAAAGAATTAACTTTTAGAAAATAAAAAACATTCTCCCAGAGTGATACATTTGCTGAGTTATATTTATTTTGCATAATTATTAATTTTAACAAAGTTATTTAAAAAAACAATAATCTAGTGATAATAGCTTGAAAAATCACCTTAAGAGTTTAATTTACTAGTAAACCTAGTGAACACCCTGTGAAAGAGAAATCACGATAACATAGTAACTCTTGCAACAGATGTTGCAATAATGTTGCTGAGCAACTTAAATTATTTTTTGTACATCAAATTGATATTTGAATAAAAACGAGTATGTTTGTAATATAATACTTATTATTTATAATCCAGATGATAATATTTTTTACAAATTTCTTAAATGAAAATTGAGTGTTCCAAACTGTAATTTTTAAAATATTGTTCCCGTTTCGTAATAAAATATTTTGTTTTTTATATTACAATTAATTTTTATATTTATTTCTATTTCTATATACATTTTTGTCTATTTTGTTATTAAAAGAATCTTAAATCAATAAGACATTTTTTATTAGTATACTTTGTATCAAATCATACTGTCATGAAAAATTATTTAATAAGTTAATGCAAACAATAAATAGACTTCTAATAAGGTATACATATTTAACAAAAAGAGTTAGACATTTCAGTATTAGAATTACCTACATGAAAAAAATTGTAATGCATAAATATATAATAAATACACATTAAATGTAATGAATCTTCAAAGCAATATAATTATTTATCAATTATTGGTAATTAAAGTTATCAGTAATATTTTAAATATTTGTTTAAAGTTCCGAATAAATAAATTAGATTGTTATTAAACAGGATTTATTCTTTGAATCCTCGGTTATTTCATTGTTAATTCATTATTACATGATAGTATGCCAATGTTGTTATAAGTTACAAATTGATAATGCACAATTTAAAAAATTTGAAACACAAGATAAAAATGTAATCGTAGTTTTCTTTTGTTGCAAACTTTGTAGTTAGACCCAAATACTTTCAGCTCTTGATAAATTGCACAATTATGCACATAATTAAAGCATGCAATTCATAATTTAAGTACACTTATTGAAAGCATTTGGGTCAAATGTAGTTCAATGATTATCTCACTCAGTGATGTACAACAAATTAGCAAATCATAAATGATCAATCAATCTAATTCCGGCATCGATTGTGACGTTGAAGCAGCATTCTTTTGCTCTTCGTCAGATTCTTCTTCATCGGCGTCGTTGAAAAAGAATTGTAAAATTGGTCCAAAAAGGCCTTGATTTTGTGGGCGAGGTGGTGGGACGTTGAAAAAAAGTTGTCCTATTTTTTCTAGATATTGTCGGTAACAAGGATCCCTGTTTAAACTTATTTGATACTGTTCACATAGTACCGTGAATATGGCAAGTTTACCACTGAAAAGAAATAAATCATAATAATTAATCAAACATTTTTTTTTTAAATTGTAAACTATTTACGTATATTCAAAATTTATAAAAACATATATTAAGTTATTTGGTATAATTACATAATGATATATAACAAAAGTTGCTAGATATTTTACAACAAGAATTTTATTGAATAAAATATGCAATTTAAGTATATTTATATGTTAAAATTGTATCCTTTTTTTATAAAACTTAATATTTTCTTCTTAGTTTAATTTTCAAAATCGTATGACATAATTATTTAATGGATTATTGTAATGACTTAAGCAATCTTTCAAATATTTACATGAAACAAACTATCAGAAAAAATCTAACATCAATAATTATTAATATAATATTTACTTACGTATCAATCGTCTGTAGTAAAAAGAAAAGAAAGTTGAGTAAAGGAAGAATGTAGGGTGGCCCTTTTTTTATTTTCGGATGTTGTAATGTGTAAGAATAGAAGGCTTCTTCTGCTGTTACTTTATTTTGTAGACATAAATATCTGCAAAATCATAGGCATTTAATTAAGTTTAATTGTGATTTAAAATTAAATTTCAAAATTTTTTATCTGTTTTTTCTATTTTTTTTCTTTTTTAATGTTTAACTTACTGTAAAACTGCTTGAGCTATAAAGAGGTCTATTTCATTAGAATATCCCTTCTGTTCATGAAGTTCGACTAGCATCGAAGCAAAGCCTGATCCATCTTTACTATGTAAAAAATGTTGCCTTGCCATAGAATAATTTTTTTCTAAAAATAAGTAATTAATTTGAAATCACCTTGTATATTTCAGCAAAAAGTGGATATAACTAATTTCAAAATGATTGTAATTGTATTACTGCACATTATTGCACACAATTTTAATTTATATCATAATTAATTCATATTTTTCTTCTTCATTATTACCTTTCCAAAAACTTTGTGCTATTTTCTGATGTAAATCTGGATGACCTGTTTTATAAGTAGTTCCTTTTACACTCCATTTGAGGGCATTATGCAGAAATGTTTCTCTTTCAGGAGAAGCAGGATTCATTGAGTTGAATAAATTAATAATTTTCTCAAAATAAACCTCTGATGGTGGAGTTTCTGACTTTATTAACACATCTACGTATAATATTGCTAAGTCTGCTCCACTAGCAAACTGAAAATAATGAATACAATAATTGTAAGTTTGAACTAAAGTTTTAATTTTATTTCTTTGTCAGTGATTAATTTTATTTTAATTCTTTTAATTATTAATATCTATATTTTGAAATCTTATTGCTTTGTATCAATATCGCCTAAATTAGTAAAGAGTATGCAATTATTAACAATGTGTCACATGTATTATTTTGCAATAGAGACTATCTATGCATTCATATCAAAAGAGGTACCAAAATACAACAGAATCTAGAACTTTCTATGTGGCAGATATGCAATTAACATCATAAACGAAACATATTGAGTGCTTTAAAAAAATTAAATATAATTTATACTGACAAGTTTATAAAAAAAAATGAGTCATGATATAAAATATAATCCTAAACCAAAATATGACATGTGTAAAAAATGTGTAATTGTAAACAGCGTGACAAGATTAACAGTTGGAATTTTAAATACCTGTTCATGACTTAGCAACAGTTTAGATCCATTATACAAAAATTCCAATAAAACTGAGTACTTTTTTAATCCAAGATACCTGAAAGTACAGGTTAGGTTTAAATGACAGCGACAATAAAAAAGGTAGTTTTTGAGTGATCACGCTAACCTGAAATATATCGTTCTGTACATTTGATGGGCTTCATAATAATTGCCAGAATTAATCGAGGCTTCTAATTTATTAAAAACCCTTTGAACCCCTTGGTTACGTTGCGAGGCCATGTTTATTAATACAACATATATTCGCAAATTGTCTCTTATCACTGTTTTGCTTTTGCCATCATTATATCAGACGTGATTTCCGATGCGCGACAAACACCTTTGACAGCTTTCTCACCACTGGAAACCTAATGACCTTGTATAGGACGTATTAGAGAGAAAAAAAAAAGAAAAAAAAAGAAATGAAATACTGGTAACAATTTTTACAAATCAATTTTTCCCACGGTTATCATTCTTCTTAATGCTTTCAAAATGTTTAATGCAACAGTCAATTGAGGTATTTAGTAACAAAAATTGTCATTATCTTTTATAGCTCTTAATGGAATACAGATGGTAGTCCCTCTGTCGTTGGTATTACAAAGTCAGTTTTATTTTAGTACCTGCTTTTAATGCATTTTTATTTTTAAGTCAGATTTTACTTTGTAAAGTATAAATAAATAAAATGAGCATGTATAAAATGATATCAAACAATATATTGCCATAATATTCTTAGTCACAATAACATGGATCATATTACATTCATATTTATAGCATTTCGCGTTTCGCGATGGAATTCTTAAAACGCGAATAAGCGCCCACCATTTTCTGAGCCTATCTCGCTTATACGTGATTCAGGCAAGTGTTCAGAAATTAGCGCGCTCATATTCAAGAATGCAGACGTAAGAATACAGTATGCTGTTGTTTTTTGATACATAATTTTTGCAAGTTCTTTTATCTTTTAGATTCATATGAATGTAACTTTTTATTTCTCTCAAACATAAAAAAAACTTGTGTTTAAGCAAAAAATTCATATTTCTTAGCACAGAACAACTTTAGATCATAAATTCTGAATCCACTTTAATTTGTCTACCTGTTAGGGTGCGTTCGAATGGTTATCTTTCTTTAATTAAAGTCAATAAATCATTAAAAAGAAAGCTTCGTAAAACGTCTATTCACCTACAGGGAATCGTAAAATATAACAATTGTTTAGATCGATGTTAATTGCGTTTATTTCAATTTATTTTGCAAACCAAATTCATATTTTGTAATATAAACATTTATATGTAATCGTTTTTTAAGAATATGATGATTATAATAACGTTTGCTAAAAATTATTTTTATGTAACAAGTCAATTTTTTGTACATTATATTTTTCTCTAAAAAAAAATAAATAAAAGTAATTTCTTTGATTGCAAATTTGGCAATAGTATTTATTAAGTATTATTGGAAATGAAAATCTTCATTGTATTTAATAATGAAATAATGATTCTCAGTAAAATAATAAAGTTCGGAAAAGTTTTTACATAAAAAATGCAAATTTCAATGGAATCGTCGCGCCTCTAGCGGACTAGGGCGTAAGTGATTCTTGCGGAAATAATTATTGTGATTTATGTATGATGTTATTTGCTAATGCAGGATTGTGAATTAATTAGATAATGGCGAAGGGTCTTGATTGAAAGCTTTTAACAGTTTTTATCGGCTTCGCAAACACTCGATCATTTTGCGAATGTTAAGGATAACCTTATTCTAAAGTGAGTCAAAAAAATCTGCTTCTGGAGCTCTTTGCATTTCAGACGAGGCGGTGGCCTCCGTCAACTAATTTACGTTTTTTTTCATGATCCGCACCCAAATATTTCTATGGATAAATTTTTTTATGCACCACTTATATTTGTTTGACGTTATCATTAGTGTTTTGTTATTATTATTTCTTTACAGACATTACACCGTGTATTCCTAATTATCAAAGAATTACTTGGAGTGCGAATTTTACTTCTTCATAATTATTTTTAGATTAACCCGTCCTCACTGTAGAAATTTTCCTTTTTTCGGCCTTTAACCATGTTTTTGTAAAAAAAAGCTGAAATTAGAGTTATTGTAATTAAAGAATTATTTAAGAAATATTTTTGCGATAAATTTTCAATTGATTTATTTGGTTTGAATAGTCAAATATTGATATGAAATTCATATAGGTATTGAGTAGGTATAAATTAGTATAAATTTTACATACAAGTTTTTAATTTCCTTCAAACTTTGTATAATGTAAGTTGCATGGAATTAATTAAAAATAGAAATTATTATTGTATGAAAAAGATCGAAGTTTTTGAAAATGTTACGAAAAAGTTATGCGAAATTAAGTAAAATTATACTATTGTTATATTTGTTATTATTATTATTAATTTAAATGTTTCAATTTGCTCAAAATTTAAAAAAATATGGGCACGCTGCAAAGCGCAAAGTTTTATATTAAAATAATGTCTGTTATACCAGGGATTCTCAACAAAATTATATTTAACAGTGTTTAGAATTTTTTTTCATTTTTTAGGCATGCAGACAGAAATGGGGCCACCAGGAGGAGGAAATAATTATCCCAGCACCACTAGTGGTGCTGGATATGTTACCGAAAAGATGTACATGCTGCTTCAACTGTATCTTCAAAACAAAGGCTGGAATCCTAGCATAGAGTTATTGCAATGTGTAACTGAATTAAAAGAGGCCTCTATGCTTCCAAGTGTAGCATATTTGCAGTAAGTATTTCAATAAAATGTATTTAATTTTTCATAAGATAATTTACAAACAGTTTACCTTTTACAGCATTTATTTTTATTTCTAAAAGAATCTTCAGTGTGTTCATTTATTACAATGTAAAAATATATTTTTTTTTTGTATAGAATGATGGCACAAAGAGTTGCGCTGGATTCACAAGGAAGACTAGTGTTACGGGAAAATGGAAAAATTATATTGCCCTATGAGCACTTTGCCAATGCAGTCATGTTAAAGCACATAAATGGACCTCATGGAATGCATTTGGGTTTAGAAGGTACTATCAGGGCAGTCATGGAATCATATACTATCGGACGCGAGTGTTTTGGAATGGAAAAAGAATTTATCATTGAGGTGGTACAGAACTGTCCTAATCCTGCCTGTCGTTATTACAAAAATCAGTTGGAATTGACACAAAAAATAGGTCAATTAGGGTCTTCCTACATGCAAGAAAACGAGGCAACGGCATCTTTATTACGTTCAAGTTTTCCGCATGGAACAGACTTTCAAGCGGTAAGGAATTTTATTTATTTATGTTTTAAAGTAATAATGAATTTGAATTAAGAAGATAAATAATGAGTATAAACAATTGTGTAAACAATTGAGTAAACAACTTGAGTAAACAATTGAGTAAATGTATGGATAATATGGCAGATTAATTAAATGGTAAATTTATTTTTGTTACATTTATAATGATGCAGATGTAAATCTAACAATATTATTAAAAAAATAAAGCTCATCTTTTACCGAGTTTTTCAACATTTTCTTTATGATTAAGATTATACATGTTTACATATTTAAAGCAGGCACTAAGTGGTTCTAATCCAAACGCACACATGGGAAGTTCAAGTTCCGATATGCCAGAAATAAGAGGAAGTGGTAGCCAAATGAATTTACAGCAACGTCCTCCAAGTCGGCCATCTTTAAATATTCCTCATCGACCTAATCCGCAAGAAAAGAAGTCAAACGCTAAACATTACGAATCATTAATTCCTAACATCCCCATTTCTGAATCACATAAATTAACAGACTTTTTGCGGACAAATTTAGACAATATAGAAGGGCTTAGTAGTCTTGGATTAGGAAACCTTCAAGGATTAGGAAATGCTAATAAGGACCTGTTAGCACTGCATAATGGCGCATGGTCTGTCGATAACGATAAACACTCAAGATCATCGTCAGCCAGTTCTGAAGGTAATTTGATTTTTAAGTCATTAAATCTCATACAAGGATGATTTCATATTGAAATAAATTTAACAATTTGTTAAAGAAATGTAAATTATGTAAATTGATTCACATTTAAAATAACATTTAAATTATATTAATTAAATTATAAAATTATTGCAGGCGGTCAAGAAAAAATTATACGAGCATTTGCTGAAGTAATGAAAAATATGGCTAGAATGAAAGCTTGCGTACGTCCTGCCATGTGCAAGCCATATGGAAAACAATCAGAAGCATTACAAAAAAGTAACTATTTATTGCAATCAATGTTATTTTAATTTTTTTTTTAATTTATGTAAATTTTCTATTAGTATGAAGTAAAAAAAAAAAAAACACACATTTTTATACATGAAGCTAAGTTAATTTTTTAAACGTTTTAGCATTAGTTGATACAATTCAATTGATACAATCTCTGAGGAGTTTCTTACCCCCACCTCCGATTCCTGTTTCAAGCTGGAAAAATGAAGATAAACATCGAATTGAACATAGCAACAATCCATACCTGTCTTCACTGTAAGTTAATTTTTTAATTGTAAATAAGTTAAATTTTAATTTAAGTTTTTGAATTTTTGTCATACAAAATATAATCATTTCATACTATAACTTCAATATTTTATAGTGTTGATGAATATTTTACTTATATTAAATATATATGATTAATAATTTGCAGGAAAAATTCTGGATTAGAAGACTTATGTGAACAACGTAAGTTAGACTAAGCCATTTTTTTTTCAAGATTTCAATTTCACGAGGAAAAAAAGTATTATTTAATTACAATTTAAAGTGAAAAATATTTTTCAATTTACTCCGATAAATGTGTCTTAATTTAAAGCACTGGTGTCTTAAAACGAAGCACTGAAGTCCATTTTAAAACGTTAACTGTGCAAATTAAGCCACTGGCATATTAATTTAAGAAACCTGTGTCTTAAACAAAGATATACTTATCTGAGCAGTTTTTAAACAATACCGTTGAATATATTTATTTTAATTCAATGAATTAATTACGACAATAATCGAAGTCATGGTCAATTTAAAATTTTAATCTTTAATTTTTGGTTGACAATTTAACAAATATATTTCATAAATAAAAAAAAATTATATGTAAATATCTTTAGTTTTATTGTTAAATTATTAAATAAAATAATGTAAATAAATAAGTGTTCAGATTTTTAATAATGATTTTTTAGTACATTTAAAAAAAAACCTTGAAATTGTTTAAGACACGATTTCACATTAAAATTAAAGTCATATATATTCAACAGTAAGTTATTGATTATAAATTTAAAATTAAATAGAAACTTTGATTAATTGTCATAATTAATTTTTGTATGTATATTATACATAATTTTTGTAGCTTCGTAGAGAAGCTTCATAATATATATTTTTTACGAATTTATTATAAACTACTAGACTGATTTAATAAGTTTAATAAGGTATAGTAAAAAATAAGTGAGTTTTATTAATTACTTTTGAACAGGTTTTCAAATATTTTAATCTTTTATATAATAGTAAATGATTGCATTCAAATTTATTTTAATCTGTCACGGAAAAAAGTTAGGTAAATTTTTGAACTTTATTAATCTAGTCTAGTAAATTCAATTAGAAATTATTTTCTTATATTTTTCTTTACAAAACATGATTACAATCAATTCTCGCTTTACGCAACATTTTAAATTTAAAATTGTGGCGCGAACGATTTTGATACTTTTATTTACATTTTTTATGTGTGCGCTAAAATATTTCTGACTAGCGCATCAGTAATTTTATTGTTTGTACACAGGAAAAAGCTTTTTCTATTAAAACAAAACAACTAGTGCTTTTATTATATTAGAACGAAGTGAAAATTAGAACACATAAACACATAATGTAAATAAAAAACTGCAATGTGTGTATTCGATCTTTATTTACCTTCAAGTGTTTATGTCATAGCCAAAAAATACAACAACATAACACCTTCAAGTGTTTATGTTTTTGTCTTTGCTTGGTGAATAGAAGACTAGCTGTTTTTGTCTTACAAAAAGGTTTTCTCTGTGTAATTTGTGACTATTCTAAGTCGAAAATGTGTGAAAGCGAGAATTAAGTGTATTTTAAGTGATCTAGTCAAGTGAAGTCACTAAGAGAAGGTTCAACAAGGTTCAAATCAAGTAGAGTAAAGACAATTTAGAAGGTTTGCTCAATGATGTTGGCGTTTCGGAAAATGAATTGTAGGAGTAAAAAAAAGTCATGCGTGGACTGTGATAAATGTGGATTAACAAAAAGCGGAATTATCAGGTAGATTTTAAGAATATTCATTAAATAACTTTTACATTATATTTGATTGAAGTATTGCTTACAAACAAAGCTGATGCGATTCAGTTAACTTTGTAGTATTATCTAACCAAAGAACTGCAAACAAAAAGAAACATTGAAAAACAACAATTGAATTGAAAAATACATTTTATAATGATTCTGATTAACGAAAAATTGTATGGAATTTTAATTATGAGATATATTTTTGTATTGTTGTTCAGATATTAGCTCATTTTATAAATGAAAAAGTAATTTTGTTAGATTTTATTGTGGATAAGCATTTTATGTTTTGTTATATAATCGTTGGATGAATGATACGTTAATATAATAATTAGGAAAATTAATTTAAACAGCTTTGTTTGTGAATATTAAAAATCTGTTTGTGGTGTTTAATTATCTTGGCGAAAATGTTTAATCAGTAGACATTGTTTGAAATTTAATTTGTTTTTTTGCTTACTGTTGATATTTTATTAAAAAAATCAGATATTTGTTAATTTTAGAATAATTAGTAAAAATATATCAAGAGAAATAAACCCTGTAAAATTTGTTTCACTATATGATGTAAACAAACTGATAAAATAGTGATTTTTTTGTAATGCAAAATCTAAAGGTTTTAAATATTGGTTACAGGATATTCAGCAAAGAAATTAGTTCAAGATGTCAGCATTAATAGATATGATTATAAACTTTGCAATATCTTTTTTTAATAAATGTTTTTTTATTTTTAGTGGTGACATTTAAATGAAAAAAATTATTCAAAACAAAACCTGTATATATCTAAAATCATTTTTGGCTAAAGATGAAAACATTATATCAAATTGTAGCAAACAAATTTATATTTTGAATCAATCTAAGAGGTAAAATTTAAATTACAATTTGATTTGTATTAAATCCACATTCAGGTTTTGATGCAATAATTTATGATTAAGTTAATTTTATTAGAAAATCAATGTTTATCTTTTATTGCGAAATCAATAAAAGATTGGTTATGATTTATGACAACTGTTTCATTTTATTGAGTGATATTGCACAATTTATTTGTTAGGATATACATGAAGTATTAAAATTGAGTCACATTTAGCATCAATTTTTTACTTCCTGATTTGAATATAATATTCATTTATTACTTGTTTTGATAGTTGCAAAGCGTTTCTAAATTCTTATAGTCATTGCTAAAATCATGTGTATTGAATATAATAATAACAATAATAATAATATTGATGATAATACTACTAATAACGATAACAATGATACTTGTAACAATCATAATCATCATCTCACGCTCATTATTTTACAAGATTGTTATGGTTACAAGATTTACACTTCTATTATGCACAAGGGCTTGTTCTGTTGTTGTGAAAAATGTGTTGATTATTAATTTATCATTTTTGTCCATGCAAGCTATTATTTTTCTTTTAATTATAACAGAAAATTTGTTGTCAGATCTTGTAACTTTAGAAATCTTTGTCATATCAAATAATTATATTATAAATACCAATTTAAAGAATAACATTTTAATGTTACTATGCATACACTGACAGTGTAGATGCTTTATGAGATTACGTTTAGTCCATGCAGATTTGATCATTAGTAACTGACGTCAATGCATGCAAAGTAACTGGTGGTAAAACTCTTTGTGTGTGTGTATATGTATTTTATAAGATACAACTTATTATTAATAACACAGTCGTAGATGCAATATTGCAAAAAAATGTTGAAATTTGTTTTACACGAGCAAGACAGATTATTTAGACGACTTTGTTGCTAAATTTGTTCTTAAAATTAATAATAAAATTGCACCAAAGTATCATAGAACATTATTAATTTATATATGTTCTTGGTAAATATTTATGAAATCTATTTCTCAGTGTAATAATTTTTTATAACTTTTAAAGTTCAATTTTAATATACAGTAAAACCTGTAAGGAGTCTAATATTTCTATTCATCTACACATTTGTTTCTTATAATGAAGAAAAGTAGATATACAAGACCCCTTATAGATTCTATTTTAAAAAATCATTATGTATTACCTGTATGAGAAAATTAAAAAATTTATAAATGTTCGCGACAAGAAAGAATGATCATATTTTCCGGCGCGGGCTTTATTTATAATATTCCTTTTATTCATATTTTTTTTTTTTTTGCTTCAGTAAAGGATGATAATCTGAGAAAAATGTTCCAATGAAGAAACTGCCTAAAGTTTAAAGTCAATTCATATTTTTATATGATTTAAAACATAATTTTCAATTAAAATTTTATAGTAAATACATTTTTTTTACAAAAATCAAAACGTAAAAAGTTGTATTTGATAATGGTTGGAACATGTTCACAAGAATTTTATTACGTTCTTCAATAACAGTATTGCATAAATGACTATATATATATAAGTCGTCATCCTCGCATATAACATAAGGTTAATATTATGCAATATTTAGTAGTCATTTTTGTTATTCACACCACATTCTTGTTTACAAATATTTACGTCATTAAAATTAATATAATTTGTGTATTTCATAAAACTTGTGAAGTGGATTAAACATTGTAACTATAAATATTGGTTTATACATTATTTAATATATCAAATACTTGCGATGTTTTCATATTATATGGACTTTAAAAAAGAACAAGTTACAATATGAAATTTTATTGATAAAAGGCCGTGTAATTTTCTATTAAAGATTTTTATTGATATGTGAATTTTTAGATATATATATTTATAACGTTTTATGATTATTTTACATTTATTATAGCTAATTATAACTAATAATTTGTATTAATTTATATATACATTCATAATTAGCTTTCAAATAAAATAGCTAATAGACTGATCACGAAATTTAATTTTTAATTATTCACAAAATATTATTTATGAAATTTAATACCTTATATGTAAAATGTTTAATAAAATCTTATATTAAGACATCAAAATAATTTTTATCTGTTTGTTGAAACAAAATGCAAGCCAAAATACTATACTACTTAATTTGTATAGCATCAAATACTTATTTGATATAAAAAGTTATACAAATATAATATAAAATGTACAAATGCATCTGAAAGACTGAGTTATCACTGAATTATCGTCGTTCAAAAAATAAACATTTGTATGCAAGATTGTGGGAAAGCGATTCAAACTGTTACACTTAAATTGTTGTTATATAACGCATATTTATAATTTATTATGTTACATGCAAGATTTTATTTCTTAATTAGAAGCTCGATTTGTTCTAAGTACCATAATATATAATACGAATATAGTCGTTCAGTCATGTTTTAAAAAGTATTAAAAGAATTATGCATATCCATGACACGACTCTATCGACTACCAAAGAAGTATAATAATAATTAATAACTGTAAGGTTTGAGTGACCTACGTGCAATATTATCATGATTTGTAAGTCTTTGGTATTTCTCTGACAAACGCAGTAACTTTCTACCGTTGTTTATTTAACAATTTTGTATAAAATATTGCTTTACGTAATCATACAACATAAACATAAAATAGTTTGGTAAAGACGGTTTAATAAAGTGTATGTAATTTATTTTCTTTTGAGTATTCCGTTTGCGCTGTACAATAATATTATCTAATTAAGATATCTCGCATTTGATGATCTATGTTACCTTCGCATTTTAACATACGTGTCTTTGTTTATTACAAAATAAAGAAAAAAAAAATATAATTTTAACACAAACTCTGTTGTGAATTTCAAGTATCATCTCCACGTATATAATTTATTTATTGAACAGATTTTTACTCAATATTCACATGTTCAGTTTACTGAACTTATAAATTAATTATTTAATACTGCAAATATTATTAAAATTTGATATTTCTGAAATTCCACAAGTTGTGAGCAAAATGCTCACGCAACAAAAATATCATCCGAGGCACATACACGCAGCACAAAAACGAAACAAGAAAATGCGCACATGTCCTAGGAATGATTCGACACTTGTTATATTTATGGTACAGTCGTTGGTATTATAACTTTATAACTTAGCGTTATTTAAAAAAAATAAGAAATCACAAATAATTTGTTTATTATAAACAATGCGTTTAAAAAGGAAGAACCATTTTTTGTCATTTATTGTATCTCTATCAAGACACGAAGTTTGAAAATACGTTTCTTTCATTTAATTGTGCATGACATCTATGTTCTCCTAAAAAATATTTTTCTAATATTTTTTTTTTGTTAAAATTATAAAAAAATTTATATAAATATCGTTTTAGAAGACATAAAAATATTTTCTTTTTGCAATATAAGTTCCCAAAGTTCTTTTATAAACGAATTTTTTGTTACTTCTATCATTACTCGCAAAAATATAAAACAAAATTTTTGTCTTTCGTCCAAGTTCAAATTCGTTGATAAAAAACGGTTTGTATCTTCAGATAATTTCATGTCTTTATAGCGATACATAATATTGAATAGTATTTAAGAAGTAATTTTAAGAACAAATGTATAATATAAAAACTTTAATAACTTTTTAACGATTTACGAATTCAATAATAAATTTTGTCAACAAGTAAAAACACTTCTGTTACTTTACTTCGCGCAAGTACGAATTCTTATTTTGAATCAAACATTTTGCATTTTGATAATTACGGAAATACAATATGCATTGCTTAAAGGACAATTAAACAGCCATATTTGATTTTAGAACAAGTCTTAAAAATTGTGCATGTCCAACATTTTTCAATGGATATTGATTTTTTTAAATACTAATATTAATATAAATTGCCCAGACAAATATGTTAAATGACATCTTTCAGCTAGCGCGGAAAACCAATACTTAGGAGTACCACAGAATAATGTTCCCAAGAATCTCCCAAATTTTCTTTTTCCATGCATAAAGTGCAACTTCAGTAAAAAAAAAAGCTCTAGATTTTGATCAATCCCGTAACTTGTGCTAAAAAGATGTCATTATACAACGCTTCTTGTATTCTAAATAACTCAGGAGCTACACTGTAAAAACAAGCCTCTCATTTTGACACATTGCTTATGTCTCAAATGTTAAAAATATCTCAAAATGAAATATTTGTTTTTATAGTGTATTTACTTGAACCGCAACAATATTTCTGTATAAAATCACTCATTACTGCTTTCTGTTTTTGTGTTCTACCGAATTTTGAATTTATGACAATATTTATTACAAATTTTCACAGGTGTGTCTCATACTCAGTCGACTCATTTCCCAACACAACACGCAAAATTCGTGTTGTCATTTCTGCTCATAATCCTCTTCTATTGGAATCCTGCAGCCATTTTCCTATGAACAGAAGAAAATGTTTATTACATGTGCTCATTGATGATTCTCATTTTACAATGATGAATAGGTAATAGGTAATGTACAAAATATGGTTTTTGTTATTTCTACTAGAAATAATTGGATTATATGTATAAACAAATTGGATGATAGAATTTTACAAAATTTACAAATTTTACGTTTGTACACCCGTCTTAAGAGTATCAAAGCAGATATAAGATATTCATTAGGTACTAAACATAAAATACTTGTTAAAAAGCTTCTATTAAATGTAGTTATGGTCCAGTTAATTTCTGCTACAAAATAAATTCAGTTAATTCAAGTGAACTTTTCAATTGTTTCTGTTTGTAATTGAGGACTCAATTAAGTTTTCTGATCCTTTTTGTCCCTATTACCGACTTTTATAAGATTTTGATGATTTTATTATAGTGTTTGAGATCTGTATATTTATGTTTTGTATACCTTTTGAGCTTCTAATACAAAGACAACATCGTTTAAGACATAATAAGCTTGTCCCAGATCACCTTCGCACAAATAAGGTACTTTACTCCACACTAGACAGCGTAGTCCTAGCGGTGTAAATACTCTATCTATTAAACTAGTGACTTGGCCTTCCAGGCCGTGACCTTTTACTGGCAAATATTCAGACGGTTTATGATCTCTTCTTTCTCCGACTTCCACGTAAGGGTTGAAGGGTAAAACGAGTGCAACTACCAAACGACCTCCATCAGCTAGCGACTCTTTCAGTTGCTTTAGCAAACTATTTGGCCGATCACATCGGTCCAATAAATTTAAACACATGATTACGTTAAAAGGCGCTGCTTGGGTGTGCCATTTTTCCACGTCGAGTACTCTGAAATGCGACAAAAATGTTTTTCAATGATTTAAAACCATGCAAAATGCATAAATTAAAGCATATTTTCAAATTCAAATATCATGGATCATAAACTTGAAAAGAATCGACTTAAATGTTTATAATTTGTATAGATTTCATGAGTATTATGTAAAACAAAACAAAAAATTGTAAAAATGTTTTGAACAAATATGTATAGCCGGATTCAGGATTAGATACAAAATCAGTCGCTTTTAAATTATCGAATTTTTCGGTCATTCAATGGACTGAATCAAATTATATACAACTTTTTGTATTGAATAACCGAAGTTCAATAATTTTTTACAAATTTTTTTTATCTGATCCTGAATCCGTCAACACCCTCCATGGATTCTGACTACACAAAAGCATTGTTTGCGCGTGTAAAAGCATCGACCGAATAAGAAATTTAATTACATGAATTTATGCTTTGCCAATGCCCATCTCATCGGTGGTGAAATGTCAGTGGCGTAAATTCGTTTAAAGAAATGCGCGACGTGTGCTGTAGTTGCTCCATCGCCGGCTCCCAAATCTATCAACGAATCCCACGGCCCGGCGAAGTTGCTGGTTTCCAGTAACTTTTGAAATTGTTCCCCAGAGAAAACGTGCATGGAACCGCGGCCCAGCAATCTGAAAGCAGACAACACACTTTAATTCATCGATTTTAAGAGAAAAGCAGTACAAATAGAAATACGAAAATCGCAACAAATACAACATCATTACACAGTGCATACCAATTTACAATTTACTAGACAATGAAAATATTAAACAAATTCACTATACATTAGAAAACTGCACTTTTATTGATCGTAAAGCTGCATCTTACAATGTAAACATTACTTCACGTTTGTAAGGTATGAAAAAAAAGAAGAGGTGGTTTTTATGAAACGGCATCCTCGTAAGGCGAGCGGTCGTTTTATTCGCTCACCAAGGCAATTAAAAGTAAACCAGAAATCGAGCAATTTCAATGCAGCTTCGGGTATTGAAACCGCCGAGGACGAAAAAAGTGTCCCTTTTTCTGGGCGCAAACTGGTGTTTTAAAATGAATCCCAGCCGGCGATGCCGTTTAGAGTGATTTTAATTTAAAAGGCCGATTTCGTTGGAAAATATTAATGCAAGTCTACAAACTTGCATCTATCGGGGTATTTTTTGTTTGGCCCATCTCCGTTTAATCGCGTCAGTGATCAGAGGCTGCAATCCATCAATGCCGCGGAACGCGGCATTTTGATCGTGGGTTCGGTTAGCAGTTCGATATAAATAAGGTTGGAGAGGCCGCAAGATCTTCCTGTGTTGCCGCAGTACACCGAGCGAGCCGCGCTCAGTCGCGGTCGGTGCCATCAATTAACGAGCACCTCCAACGGCCCCTATTGAATAATAAATAAAAATGAGACCATCGCAACGGAAAGAAGACCGAGCCGAAAGAGCCGATACGAACAAGAGCATGACGACAGAATACGACTCAGAATCAGAAAAGAAGTGAAAGAAGGTGCGCGAGCCGCGCAAAATTTAATCCACTTCAGGTATTGTTTCGTGTTGCTTCATTCCCCCAAGGCTTCGAAGACTTTATCTTGTCTTCTATATTATTCTACAACTATTTGCCATTTATTATTTATATAATCAACAGTAACTAGGGGAACATATTTTCCATCTTTTTGTCATTGGAATTCCTAAACCTTTGGAAGAAGTGTTTGCGATCATTTTTCGGCACGTATTTTTTTCACGCCATTTTTTCGATATTAATTTCAAGTAAAAAACCCGATCCTTCCTCCGATTTATTCGACGACATAATTACCTTAAGTTTTAATTCATTAATAAAAAAACGTTGGAAATTATTTTCACGTGGAATTTTATAGTCACTTATGTTCATTCATGAATAAACCATTTTTTTCATTCAGAAAATTTAAGCCCTTTATTATTTTACGAAAATAAATTATTTATATGTATTTTTTTTAATTTAAATATTTATGATGTTATTTAGAATTGACCAAGATCTTTATATATATATATATATATATATATCAGACATTTTTTACTTATATATATCATTGATAAATTGTGAATTTATTTCATTTCTTGATATTTCAATTTTAATCATTAAACTTCTAATGTTTACAATTCAATGTTTTGAAATTAGAAACTTATAATCCTGCTTATCTATCTTACGGTAGTTTTATTTTGATTTTAATAGTATTTCAATGACCCTCGTTGATGAAACATTTAAATATCTATTAGGCTCTGATAACATTTGTAAGTATTAACAAATAAAGTGTACTTTTTCAGATTAAGTATTCTTGTAAGTTCTAGATAATCTGTTTCAGTTAAATTTGCGAACATTAATAAATTTTCTAAGAAATGAAAAATAATTAATCTTAATTTTTTTTTATTTCTCATTTATTATTATTATTGCTTTCAAGTATACGAACTTTATAGCAAGGGCTCACTTATATATTAAAGTTTATATATTTATATGCCATATTACAAATTAATTATTTACGTTATACAATTATGTCAGATTATACATCCTTGAATAGTCGACTTTTATCAAACAAAGTTACAATAAAAAATCTATATATATTATATGATAATCAAATGTTACAATGTTCTCGAGAAATTCAAGAACACCGATATTGAATTATTTGAAACGCGATGTGTCCA
Source organism: Aradophagus sp. ZL-2020 (assembly GCA_022817685.1). NCBI lineage: Eukaryota > Metazoa > Arthropoda > Insecta > Hymenoptera > Scelionidae > Aradophagus > Aradophagus sp. ZL-2020. The sequence goes on from JABFOV010000838.1 coordinate 18,174, forward strand.
CATTTGTTATTTACTTTTTCTTGATCAATTATTCTTGAGGAAGCAATAATTTGACATAATTGTATAGTTTTATACAAAATAAAAATGTGTAGTTAGAAGTAATATGATTTAATGTAGAATTTAGACAGTGTTAAGATGAAATAATTGCATCAATAAGCATCAACACGCATCAACATTCTTTAAAATTATATTTGTGTTTTTTTCATTTATTACACATTTTTACATAAATAATTTGTGTTGAAATTGAAAATACTAAAAACATTATTAAAAATGATGAATACTAAATAGTAAATACTATTTTCACAATGATTATATTTGAGATTCTCAACTGCTGAAGTGTCAATATTTTTCTCTCCTTGTAATATTTTTGTTCATTGACTCTTATTATAAAATTCATTTAATGATATATTGGTCTGTATACTAGAAGGGAATGTTATAATAAAATTTAGGTCGTTGAATATTATTTTAAAGAATACTTAATATTGTTATATTACACAAAGTGAAGTTATGTCTAAACAAGTTTCATTGATAAACATGTGTATCATTGTAGTACGAGTTTTATTATTTTAAGCAATGTTATGTTTTTATAGCGATATGTACTGGACGCGTGTTCCACCGCCACTCCGGCGATTTCACCGAACCTCCATTTTCGGTAACTGGTAATCATCGTGATAGTTGACGACTTTGACATTGATGACTGTCAACAGCTAGTCAGAATGGTAAGTACTTAATTTTTACAATGAAATTTTTTGTTTCTCCATATTACTATATACGTAACCGAGATTAAAATCAAATTTTCGTATTACGTATTCATAAGCAACAGAAATGTAATTGTTCACTTTTTATGTAAAATTATTTAAAAAGTGTTGACAATATTTATGAGTATCTTATACATAAGTATTAGCAAATAAAAATTATTGCAACTGAGACTGAAAGAATTAAAAGTATTACAAAAAAATGTTACACTAAACTTTCAGTGCTGTGCATTTTTAATTTATTCAAATTTAACACTACATGAAAATGTATACAAAATTACATGAAATTGAAACATCAATTGAATGTAAAATTAATTTTTGTGTATTAATTTTAATTCATGTCCTTGATATGAAACTTCAACGATTTACATATAATTTTAAGTTATTTCTTCCAATTTAGTTGTAGACTACATTGTTTGAATTTAATTGTTCTCCCCCCACTGTTGTGCAAAAATAAAACATGAAGGAAATTCTTTTCAAACAGAAACCAACTAGTTGTGTTGTACTTGTAAAGTAAACATTAGGAGATTATTACATACTTTTATTCAATTTTCATTTTTAGACAGTGATATGTTTGTCTTGTTCTGCAAATCTAACTGAGCTGGTAGTTTCGAATTAAAAAGAAATTTCTTTCCTGGATGACTTACAAAAACTACTGAAATTTAAATAACATTGATTACACGTTCGAATCATTGATTAACAAAAGTTTACCCACTACTTTGCAATCGGGCATCGAGTCAAGCGCCGCTCCGAAGCAGCGTCGCGCTCGCAAAATTCTGCACTTCATTCTTAACAATCAGGCTCGATAAATTCTCTCGTCACGAAATCACGCGACGAAACGAGCTGACCGGCCGCGAGTCGTTGTTCGCGAATGACTTGTTGCCGGTGGTGTCATAAGTCAAAGCTGATTACGAGGCGAGGTACGGGCCGCGGTGATACATAAGCGGCAATGGCAGGCCGCCGTGATTATATTCCTCGGGGCCCGCCTGGCGGGGGTTTTTATTTTGCGGCTCTTCAAGGCCCGGCTGCCTCGACGCTCCGCTCGGCCCGCTCATTTTCCTGTTTGTTTTATTCCGCTTAACCCGGGCCGCCGTTTGGTCTTATTTTATTGTCAGCCCGAGCGGCCGTCGTCGTCGTCCTCGTTGTCGTCGTCGGCGTCGTTGGTTCGCAGGAACTTTGCCACGTACTTGCCGTTGGCGAGAGTGTGCACGCGGCGAGGAGTCAGAGGAGCGGCACACACGTGCGGCTCACAAATCAGGAGCGCAGATCGCAGGGGCCCGGCTTGGCATCGGTGGCAACGGCGGCGGCGCGAGCGACAATTAATTCACCGCTTTTGCTTTCGCAAAAGTCCATTGTGTACCAGCCCATACGATTATTTCCACTCCTTCTTATTTCATTGGTTTCTTCCTCGTGGCCCGCTTTATCGGTAGGATCCAAACGGCCCGGCTTGGGCCCTCGCCTCCCGTCTCCCTCTATTCTTCTTCGCCGCTCACCTCCTCCTTTTTCATCCTTTTCCCTCCCCCTTCCCTACCTTTCTGCTTCTCCTCCTCCTCCTCCTCCTTCTCCTCCTCCTCCTCTTCTTCTCTTTCGTCTTTTCTCTTCTCCGTCTCTTCCTCCGTCGCCGTTCTTTCTCTTCATCGACACTGTCGTGTTTCGCGTGCGTCTAACGTTCCACGGACACCGGCGACGTGCGGTCTAGCTCCGACGAGGGTAATTGTCAGTTTCTTCTTCAGATTCTCCTCGTCGTTTTATTCGTTACCGATGTCTCTGCAGTGAGCTAACTCGGCCCTTTGGAATTAAAACCTTTTTTTCGTCCCTTTTTTTTCGACTACAGTGCCAATGTTTTTCAGAGATTGTATTCAGGTGGCCGTTTCTCGTTTCCTGCAATTTGTTAATAAGGTGGACACTGCAAAAGATGGGGGATACCCAAAGTTCTTTGAAATGAAATATTGCGTTCGTTTTAGTGATTTCGCTGTCGGATTATCTTTTCGCTTAAATTGCTTTGGTTTGTGGAAGAATAGTAATCGGATTAACTAGATTTTAAATGCTGCAATATTTGACGACACTTTTGTCGTCGTTCTGCAAAAGTTAGGTGGAATAATTTTCAGGGATTTTCATACGAATGATACAATTTAGTTTAGTTTTCGAGCTCGTGGTGTTGGTAATGTGGTGAACAAAGCGAAGATAGCACATTGCTGGTAGAAATAGCGTTAAAGTATTTTTTTTTTTTTAAATCAGTGGTATTAACGAGTAATTTCTTCATCATCTTAAGTGTTTACTGCATTTTTCGTCTGCGTTTTTATTTATATTTGAAAGATATCGACCTCTGTAACTTATAATTGAAATGTAATAAACCATAATTTGAAAATTAACAATCGGGTATCAGGAAGATCCAGAGATATACTCACGATCCAGTTACAATTTCTCGCACTATAGATATTTTCCTTTCGATACTCGAAGCATTTTAAATTTCAGTGGAATTTTCATTTACGTTGCATATTGTTAACGACAAATCAACCATCGTAGTTGAAACAATTGAAGAAGATTTAAATAGTCATCAAAATCCCTGCGTCTCGAGTATTGGAATAATATATTATTAGCTGAGAGCTTTATAAGCGAATGTTTGGCATTTTCATTCGCTTCCCTGGTAAAGATTTGTCGTACTTGCATGCTTGATGTCGCGCATGTAGTATTAGTAAAACTACGGTAGTGAGGGAACGGTGGAGAAGTATACTTGCAGGGAAATTCCAGTAGGAGCTAAAACCTGCGATTTCACGGGACACGTGCTTCCTTCTGACCAGACCCATGAACATTCCCTGATTCAATCTCGGCATTCGTGAAATTCTTTTAATGGATGCTTACAAGTGGCATCTTATCACAGAATGCATTTTAAAATTGCTTCCTATACAAATTTCACTATTTCACCTTATTTGTATTATATTCAATCGCTTCGTAATAACGCCAATTTAATCTTTTTCCCCCGGTGATTGCGTACGGTCCGTCAAGACCACCACCAAGCTGTTCGCCATTTAACACCCGTCCTATTTTGAGAGCTTCCTTACACGGAGCAAAATAATACAGAAGACTTTATAGTAATATATATAAATAATAAATAAGTAAGGCTACACGCACTATTTAAATAATCGTCTCACGCAGAAAGGTATATGGAGAACAAAATTTATTAAAATTTCGCATCTGTGTAACGAATAAACAATGTTCCAATCAAACAGACAAAATTTTTAACATACTAAATAAGTGCTAGGTTTCCGTATAACAGATTTCAAAATTCCTTATTCGTTACATTAAATTCCAGATGTTTTATTAATGTTTTATTTTTCGGCGTGTAAAAATTTTGTTACATTGTCGTAACACTTTTGAAAAGTTTACTTTTAATATATATATATTACCTTTATTGAAACAATTAATGAAATCAAAGAGAATGACTACTATGTTTTTCCATACGTTATATATAAATTCAATTTTTCTTCTTACAACGTGAATAAGACAAAAAAAAAGGAAAAACGAATTTCCGGCTTTTCTCCAAAGCTTTTGTGTCGCTCGTGACTAAAGAGGCAGTTGCTCCAAATCGGCGACCCGACCCACATAGATATGTTAATTCGTTACATCAGACCTGATCAGCGTTCGGTCAGATCGGACAGGGCGTAAACGAGCGCGTGACGTTTGACGTCGGCTCTCCCGCCTAATGATCGATTCACCAAGGCCGAGCGGAAAACCCGATTCGCAATCCGTATCGATTTAATTAAAATCGCGGCGGATAGAGAGAAAAAAAAGGGTTGACTCTGACATCGGCAATTGGCGCGACGTAAATCGAAGTGCGAGAATCGCGCCCGTACGTCAACGTCGAGCATTTTTATGCGAAAGGCTAGCCACCCCACCGGCCGTGGCCATTATTTATTATCAATTATTCGGAATCGGCATTACCATTATCATTTTGATGTAAAATAAATGCACCGAGCGCGGGCATCAGCGGCCGAGCGCGCTTGCGAAACGCGAATCGTCGCGCAGCGGCCGGCATTTTATTCGCCGAGGCAGGGATTTACTTCATTAGACCGCCGGCATTCCCGGCGGTTGTTATTCCGATTTAAATAACGCGCGGGGCCGCAGCCGGTGGGTTTCGGCGAAGTTTAAAGAATAACGCCGATCTGATTGATATCTATCTGCCTCATTCTTCCGACATAGCGGATTAATGCGATCTCGGCTTAAGCGCGGGGAATTGTGTTCATTCGATTTGCATTTACGAGTTAACGAATGATAAAGTGCACGGCAGCCACTTTATAACGACTCGCGCGTCCGAGTTCGCACTTTGTACCAAGATGGATACCGATCTTCTTCCTGCATTTTACGACTATTTACCATTCTATCCACCCACTCGCTTGAAGATGTAGGAAGCGAAAAGAAGAAGAAAAAAAAGACAGGAGTCCACGGAGGAGAGCGGCATCGGGAGGGGACAGGCGGAGGGTGGCCGGGGGAGGAGGGGGGGAGGGCGAGCAGTCGTCGGCTGCGCTTTAATTTTTGACCACGAATGCGGTCCGACTTATCTCGGATTTTCGAAGCGCTCGTAAAATATCTCGAAGGGCGAGATCTCGTAGTGTTAAAGAGGCGCTCGAAGGACCGTTTACCTAATAATAGCAATAATATGTAAATGCGATGCGTATCAGCCGCCATCTAAAGAATCCACCCCGCTTGGAGGCTATTGTTTGCAAATTTCGTTTAACCATGCTCCGCGACTCGGGCCCCGGTGCCTCGGCTACGTGAGCGTATGTGCCAATGTCGGAGCTGCCGTTGTTGCTGCCGCTTGATATTTCCTTTTTTCCCCCCTCCTCCTCCTACGGCGCCGTCGTCCTTTTTCCCTCGGCCGGCTTTCCTTTTTCTCGCGTTTGCGCCCGCACGCCGGCGCGTAAATGAAAGCCCGAGCGTGCGCGTCGGCTTGTTTACGCGGTCGCGCGCATGCAAATCGGCGGGGATTTTGATGCGCCGGCTTTTTTTGCCGGGCAAAAATGGGCAGGGGGGAAAAAGGGCACAATCGCCGAGGCTTTACGGCGGCAGTTAATTTGCACTTAACGTGATTGCCATCGTGCGGCATTAAAATCGGACGGACGACTCGACGGTGCTTACGCGCGCCTGATTTATGACGTATCAAATGCAGTCGAATTAAAAGGGAATTCCGGGAAAGGCAGTAAACGTAATGTATGGCGGAGTAAGCGCGAGGTTTATGTCGGCTTAATGAAGCGGGTGACATAAGATCTGATTGGAATTCCTCGCGAGGAATTTGTCTAGTCATTTACTACGCTGCCCGCTATATTGTGCTCGAGATGACTCAGTTTGTCCTTCGTGATGCATCGGTCATTATTTCTGCCCGGGGCCGAAGGGGGGAGGGGGCGGGGAGAGGACAGCGCGAGAAAAATGGCATCCCGCGTTGAGGTTTTTAATTTTTCGTTTATTTTCGTTATTTCGATTGTTCGAGCGGTATGGATCGTTGGCAACTAATTACTCTTCGGCGATCAACTATCGAACATATCAGTTCGATTAATTCGGACAGTTTGTTGGCATTGCGTGTATTGAGATTCTTGTTTGGTGATTAATCATGCTGAAATGCTTGTGCCGAGGAAGAATAATTGTGTGACAGTTAGAGGAAAGATTGCGCAAAGGTTAATTGTTAGACTTATGTGGAAGTTTTGTTTTTAATTAACGTAATTAACTATTTAAATTAATTAAAATATAATGAGCCAGTATAATTGTCTATGTATTTTTAAATTGCAAAAATGTTTCATTGTAAAAAGAAGTTTTCTGATTTAATTAATCAGGCAAATTCGTTGTATCAGGTTTATGTTATCACTGCATATTTGGATTAATATTTTAAGGGGTATTATTTTCTTATTTCATATGTGAAAGCAAAAGGTTCAGTTGATCTGTTGAAAAGTACATTTTCTCGCGAACATGTCCTATCGGCGCTAGCAAAACGAAGCAGTAAGTTGTACGGTGACGTAGTAGATTTAACTTCGATCACAATAAACTTTACTACCATTCTCGAAGAATTTAGGTGAATGTCCTACTTATACAAACGACAAGTTTTTATTCATGACCAATTACAGTCTTATTTATTTATTTTATTGTTGTGTTATTAATTTATTATAAATTGTAAGACTGTTTTTTTAATTATTGTTTGCATTTATCTTAAAAAACACATAAAAAGTAGTTTAATAAATTTTCTCTGAAATTCGGGTGAACGAACTTCCAAAAGACACTGTCAGGAAAGCTTTTAAAATTTATGGGAGAAATTTGTAAAGTTTTTAAGATTTATTACGCAGCTATGATGATTTTTTTAATAAACAAAGATAACAGAATCAGATTCTATTTGTTTATACTCAAAAACAATGGATGATATTAAAATTGTAAAAAAACATACTTCCGTTAAACAACGTCAACAATTATGATTGAATTTATTCACATCTTTAATACAAATTTCCTTTATTGATTGAGCAAATATACAAATGGTGGGATTGCATAGTATTATTTTCCAATACCTGGTAACGATAACTGACTTCATCATAATAAAATTACTCATTATAAGTAGTAATTAGGTATTCCACCTCATTAGAAACGTCTAACTTGATACCTTAGTACACTTCCTTCGTCAAAATTGATTTCAAAACGTACTACCAATCGTTAAACCACATTTATCTAATATTCAATTCTACCACTCCATTTTCTTAGCACTCTTTCTAAAGGACCGATACAATTCCAACCAAGGCTTACTATTCGCCAAAAATCCCACCTGTTCCGGTCGCTCTCATATTCATCTAAGTAGCGCTCGGTCATTAGACCTTAAACAAAATCTCCAGGAGGAAAGGTGGCCGAATTGCCGTGGCACTGCGTATAAATGTGCGCAGATGCGATGGTTCGAGAAAGGGGTACCAATAAGAGCGAGGCGAGCGCAAAGGCGTCGGGCGTGAGTGCAAACGAGCGCGGCTTGACGGAGCGCGCACTTGCGTATATATTGCGGGAATGACAAAAAAGGGACGAGCCGAAGTGACACTGCGAGAGAGGTGGCGCGAAAGGGAGAAAAAGGGAAAAAGAGAGAGGCGGGGGGGCGAGGGCGCGGTGTAGAATAAGAGTCAAGGGTCTTTCACTCGCGATATCATCACGTCTTACATTCTTCCCGTCTCAGCCTCTTTGTTCCACGCGGCGCTGGTCCCTCTGTTCGTTTCCTTCTCTTTAACCGCGATTATACAATCGACGTTGCGCTCTCTCGGGCGCTCGTGTCGTCTCGGAGGCACCAACACAGACCGGGGGCCGGAGGCCTCGGTGTGCGTGAATTCGCCCGAAGCGACAATGTAAGAGCCCGTGCACCTTCTCACCCTCTCGTCACCTTCGGTGCAGGGACTAAGGGGTGACGAAGGCGGAGGGAACATTTTCTGCGGTATATCGCGCCGGGTTGGAGGTGGCGCGGGGTGGGGTTCGCCGCCGGTGGGGCGGGAGGGCGCGAGCGAGCGAGACCGTCGGCCGCGCGGGGAAAAAACGTGGCGAAATGGGGAGATGCGGTGTATTTAGCATTCCCCCTACCCGAAGACGGCGTCTCGTTAGCCACTCTTTCAGTTTCGTTGGCAGGAGGATGGTGTGAGCGCGAGTCGAGTTTGCGTGGGCAATGAGTAGGGGTAGCTGTACAAAGAGGCGCAGGAGGAGGACGAGGAGGAGGAGGAGGAGGAGGAGGAGGAGGAGGCGGCGGTGAAGCGCGCCGCTCGGTGGTGGGGGGTCGGGGGCCGTCGGGGGATGCTGGGGGCGTGGCCAATGGACCGCCGCCGCCGCCGCCGAAGCCGGCGGAGTGGGGAGGGCTGGCGGGTGGGGCGCGCGGAGGGGAAGCTAAGAGCCAAGTAGAGGAGCAAGACGCAGACGAAGATCAAGCGGAGGGGTCGGGGGAGCGGGCGCGGGAGCGGGTGGTCTGGAGCCCCGGACAATTATACACGCGAGTTTGCAAATGCCGTCCCCCGCGCGACCCCCCGAGCGGCCTGGCTGTTGCCGAGAGTGAGGCCCGCGGGCGTCGAGGGGGGTCGAGGACGGGGATCCTCCTGAGTAGGGGGTGGCGCGGAATATGAGGGTGGCCGAGATGACGACTAAAGGGTGGGAGTCACGAGGGGACAACCTGTTATTTCGCTCGGTAAAGAGCGCAGGGAGGTTCGGGGATAACAGAAGTAGATTCTTAAACGGGATCGTTATGCGAGTTTTTGCATATACTTTTCTTCCTCGGCCTGGCTTTCCCCTCCGCCCCCGTACTTGTCTTAAATAACAATCCGCTCTTTTCTTCTCTTTTATACTTTTTACTCCGCCGTGCAATCATTTTCTGCCTTTTAATAATCGTCCCTTTGATTTATTTTGAATAACTTCGGCCATCCTGGCTTTGGTCGCGCCGATGCCAATGGTGGCTGCGACATTACCGAGCGATCGCGCGAATTTTCCGCTTTCGACATTTTACCTCCATTGTGGCGCAGCCAAGCGTGTTAATTAAAAATTGTTAGGGTATACAATGGTTCCTTCGATGAGCGATGGAAAAATTGAAATCAATTCGCGAAGATCAGAAAAGCAAGGCTAAAATTACTTTATGAAATACATCAGAAGGTTCAGATTAAAGAGAGAACAAAACTTATTAAATGAAATTAACAAAATTATTTGTGTAGTTTTAATAATGTCATGATAATATTGAGGTATACGCGGTAAAATAACGCTGAACAAAATTTTACACGAGTAGAATAAATCAGAATACAGTTACCCGAGTAAAAATAAAATAATTTTTTTTCGGTTATAAAGAAATTCTGATAATGTTTTGACTAGATTTATTACTTTAGGCAAAACTGTTCACTTACTAAAAATACTGCCAACTTATTGGCTGCATACTGGCACATCAGTATCAGTACTACAGTATTTATATTTAACCAACACTGTCAATTACCAGAGGCCAGATACTTACTCGTGAGCAGTGTTGGGCTAATTAATAATTAGTAATTACTTGCGTATTTGAAATATATATTCAAGTAATTGTTAATTATTAATTAGCCCAATACTGCTCGTGAGTACTACTATTTGATTGAATCAACGTAGTTTTTCTTCTCAAAACATGCACGTTATTTTATGGATCGTAGGAGCGAGCGGCAAAGTAGAACTTGTCGCTCTAGAACTGTAAAGATACTCGAGGGCGTAACCTTAAAGCAACTTTATAGCCTGAAGAGTAAAGTATTTTAAAAATATGTTTTGGAAAATAATTTAATTTTGTTTAATTTTTATTTTTGTTTGTTTAATTTTGAATCAATCAAAAGGCAGCAATTAAGAATTTTACCAAATTAAAATTAAATACTATTTTAATTAAATTATTCCATTTCGAAAAGTTTCAACAACAGTCTTCGTGCACCCTGGTAGAAATTGGTATGACAATGATAGGAATGTAACGCACAGCACCGATATGGCCCTGATAGGGAAAATTTCAATGATCCGGTAGCGACATGGCCGGATCAGTGAATTTTTTTTCTTTTTTTTTCACTTCAAAATATTGTAAAATGATATTGCTTGGATATCTACCCTAGTAGAAATTTAGAAGGCACTAATTGGAATGTAACGCAAGGTGTTTATAAGGCTCTTTTAAGGTGACGTCGCCTTGTGATGGCCTTACAAACGTCTTGCGTTACATTCCAATTAATGTCCTATATATTTCTACTAGGGTATATCATCATATGTATATTTTATAAAAAAGAATTAAAATACAATATGACTCATGATTGACCATAAATATAGTATCCCCTAAATTGAATCATGCCTCGCAAAATCGAGGCGTTTCTCACGTTTCAATTAAAGAATTGATGGTATTAGAAAAGAAAACTTTTGCTCTCTTTGCACGCATTCAAGGTAATCGGGTGTCTGAATTATTGATATTTAAATAAGGTAACGTTTATTGATCACAAATGGGAGATGGGATTAAAAGCAGAAAAAAAAGTAAAACACGTAATAAGTAAAGGGAAATGAACACAAGTTGGTAATGCATGAGGACGAGACAAGTGACACGACCTCTGTTCTCAGGATATTTTATGCACGGTTACATCATATTATTTAGTACCCTTTTGCTTTCCACATAATGTCCCGTACTTCTATTTAACATTTGTAAACTACATGCTGCTCACGCAGGCTAAATTAAATATAATCGTGATATCGCGCGCGCAAGAAAGAAAAAAAATCGATGCTTTATGGGGAAACAAAGTTGCATGCATGTGCAGTGAAAAAGTTCATACGTCGCGATTCAATTCTGTCTCGTGCAATGGTGATGTCGTGAATTTTTAACGGCAACCAGCAAGGGGAAAAAAATTTTTTTTCTCTTTTCGTCGAGTTCAAATGAACAAGAATAACGAAGTGTCTTAATGAAAGAAGCAGTTTTAATCGCAGTTCATCATACAATGTGATTCATTAATTAAATACAAATTACAGACATCCTTGCATAACTCAAACGCACGCATTTCTCTTCTCTGAACGTGCACGCGGATCGCGAGGTATTTTATCGTAATCTATATTTCCGTTTATTTAACGTCTTAATGACGCGTGTTAAGTCGGTATTTGTATCGCATTGTTAGTTGTTTGTTCATATTACGTGTAACCACGTCAGTTTTAATGTTATCTATAAGAATAACTATAGTTGTGTGAGCTTCATCTGGTTCATCGAACTATTGTATTGTTAATTTTTAATAAGTTTAAAACAAATTGAACATACAAGGTTTAACTACTTGCAATTTAATTAAGTACGATTTTATTGTGTCGTTTATTGATTGTTTGAATTGTGTATAAATGTAGGTAATTTTAATTGAATATATTCAAAGCATTTTCATTGGGTTTAAATTTCAAAAATTACCCTACATTTTTCCAAAATTTTTGTCTTTAAATGAATCACAGAAGTATACTTTTTTATTGAAAAAAGATAAAGACTTATTTGCTTCATTTAAAATATTATCTCATTATTTGATTTATTTGAAACATATTTTTATTAATTGAAGAAAGTTTCTCATTGGTAAATAATCAAGATAGATTATTTTTACCTAAATTAATGACACAGTCAGTAAAGTAATGGTTCGATTTCAAGTTTACTACAAATAAAAATTGTTTATACATTTAACTGAACTTTGACCCAAAATAGTAAACAATTACAAACATGGCAAAATTTGTTTTAATTTTAAATTTATAAAACCAATTGGTTTGTTGTTACTCGGAAGAATTGAATTTGTTTTCAAAACAAAAAAATAAAGTAATACCAAAGTAATAATCCTCTGAAGGTATTTTGAAATATACAGGTTTTAAAACACGAGCGTTATGCTAATTATATTTATTACTCTGTAAATAAATACAACAAAGTTAAAAAAGAAACTTCATTTTTTCGAAGTTTAAACAACGAATTTCATGCAATGAAAAACTTTTGAGATTGATTCGCCATTATTATTATAGCATTTATAATATTCCTTATTCACCGAACTATTTAATATACCGAAAAATAAGTTGCAATTTAATTAAATTAATTCTTCGAACGACCTACGCACGCATTATTCATACACCTATTTTCGCTAGAACAACCCTCGTATTTTCCCTAATGCTTCCGTTTTCATTAATATGACGCGCTTACATATAAATAAAGTAGTGAAAAAATAAACTCCATGCATAAAAAGCTGCATTAAATTACTTTTAAGAAACAAGCATAAAATTTGTAAGCAGTAATTGGCGATCTTGGTGATACACTTGAATGCGTATTCCGTTCAAATTATGGCTTTCGTCAACTACGGTTGTTTTCAAACTACTTACATTCTCTGTAAATATATATTATCTAGAGTTAGGGTTAGACAGCATTTTCGAAATGATTTTACGATAGTCCGCGTCAAAAAGAAGAAACCTAAAACTTTTATTTCAACGAATGTCCCACTCTTCAAACGTGAAAAAATCATTTTCAGTAAAATTTAATTCGCTCTTTCGTAAGCGTTATTATTAAGGTACCCTTTCACCTTGTTGAGTTCAAAAAATCGATTTTTTTTTTGCCTTTTTTTGATTGCTTATAGTATGTAGAATGTTGTGTCAAAACGCCAAAACGATATCGGACACGAGCATAAAGA
>JABFOV010000839.1:0-31057 GCA_022817685.1 Aradophagus sp. ZL-2020
CATATAATGGGGTGTGTGGAAATATGGGTGCATTAAAAAAAAACTAAAGTAAACAACTTTGGGGAGCGTGGATAATGGGGTGCGTGGAAATTGATCATTTTTATTAAGTTGGCAATACTGAGACGCATTTTTGTTGACGTCTCGCAATCAACTTCAGTTCTGGCCAGAAACTGCGGTTTAGCCAAGATATTTTACGCACCTTGGAAAGCGGACGAAAGTGGAACTAACCGCGGCTCGTGGCGTAAGCTAACGCTTACGCCACTCTCGCGGTAAAAGTTCCACTTACGCTCCGCTTCCGCGGTGCGTAAAAATTTTAAATTCGCGGTGACTGCAGCGCCACCATGACACTAACACTTCTTGAAATTAGCCGAATGTCGAAGTCTTTTATAGTAAGACTGTCTTTTGTTTAGTTCGATTCGACGACAGTTCCGACAGTATTGTTTCGCGGGATGTTTTTTTTTCTTATAATGTATTTTTTTTCTTATAATGTACGTTGATAAAATTGTTTCATTTAGTCATTTCACAAGTTGATTTTCCGACACGAAAATGCGCCGTAAAAGTGGTGCAAATGTTGATCATTCGAAAGTGACGGAAAGTTTTTGCCGACGTGTTTCGGATAAAATAAGCTTGAACGACGAAAATTGGTGGTGCATGGTTATTTTCTTAGTGGAATCTTCGTCGCGTCATGTTCGATTTACCAATTTGTTTAACTGTGCGGCTGAAGCGAAAAAGCGAAGAAGCGTGTTTAGCTTGAGTCATAAGAAATTAATTGAAGACACGAAAAGGTTATTGTTACAGAGAGAATCGTCAAGTATTTTGACCCGACTGGTTAAAACGAGGGAAAGTAATGCTTCAATAAATAGGCTCGTTCGAACTAAATTCTTATAATAAATTCAAAAGGTAAATTGACTATCGACGCGATTTCACTATTTATGTTGCAATTTTACTACTTCTTCCTCTCACTGTACTTTTATTAGAATCAATGTAAACAGTTTGCGGACAACAACTCAAATCAAGACAGTGTGTCTAATAATAAGACTGGTGATTCATTTTTAGACGGCAATAGTCTAAAAATGATGAATGTCGATCTTAAATTACGACCCTTCTATTAGGAAATTTTTTACATTTTGATTAATGTCAAAATGAGACTCACTGTCTAAAGATACAATGAGAAAAAAAGATTGCAACATCTCAAGATGGCAAGATATAGATGGTACCATCTATTTAGGTTGTATCATCTAGGTGGCGCCATGGTGAAACAGAATATTGTACAGTCTAAAACGTTAACATGTACCACCTTTTTTTTACCATCTTGTAATGGTAAAATCTTTCCTTCCCAGTGTAAATAAGAACAAAAGAACGGGAACGGAATTTTCCATTGTTCCATCCTCGTTTATTCTCGAAAGCTACCATTTTCTGTCTCATTTGACTTCAGCCGTGTGCTGAACAGTTAGAAAAGTTTCGCGCCCGAAAACCCTCTCCTCTTTGCATAAACGCAAAAAGATAATGCCCAAAGACGAACCTTCTTTTGTTTAAGGTTTGCGAGCACGGACGCGAGGAGCGATTCGCCGAGTCGAAAAATTTGCTCCCACGCGAACGATTTGCTGAACAATGGCGAGAGCCTGCCGACGTGGCTCACGGCCCTGCTGATCAAGTACACGATCCGTCAAGCTAAAGCGGAAAGCGTGTCGAGACTCCAAGCGGAAATGAATTCACTGAGCGCGATGGACCACGAGTTCCACTTGATGCAAACTTATCTGAACGCAAAAAAGTACAGCGACGGCCTGCCAACCGAGAGGCCGCACACTCGAACGAAGAAACGCGACGAGGAATGGAAAAATGGCGACCTCATCGACGACAGTCCACTGGACGGGCCCGACTTGTACGTGATTCTAACCGGCTTCCACGAGCCCGAACTCGTCCGAGAGCTGATTCGAATTCGCGTGCCCCTGATGTCGATCCTCAAAATAAAAAACCCCCGCGAAAGCGTCGACTTGGCAAACCCCTCGCAAGACCGGATCGCCAACTTCTGGATGAAACTGACTGAAGACCTGCGCGACCCGGACCGGTCCAAGTTGTTTTGCGACTTGATACTTCTCAACGTCCGTCATCCACCGTTCTTCGAAGAAGAGTCCTTACGGGAGGACGAACGTAACTCCCTCGCGAGGAACATCTACGACCGAGTTTCGCACGTTGCTTTCGACTTGTTCGACTGTTATCGGCGCTACGTTTGGTACGTCAGAAGCACGAGGGTCGAGAGTTTGCAGGACAAGCCTTGCGCGGTCCAAGATTTCGTTTCGTACGCGGCCAAACTTCGCGACGTCCCGGAAAAGTTTGCCACCATTCCAATGGTTCTGGACGCTTTGTTGGATCGAGTGGCGACGAAAAGAGCAGCGGCCGAGGAAGCCGCGTTTGATGAGGCTGGTGAAAATGTTCGGCTGGAAGCCGAGGGGTTGCTGGTTGACGAACCCTATGGTTGCTGCTTGGGGGTCGAGGAAGAAGAACTATCGGCCGGGGCTGACGGCGAAAGGTACTCCGAAGCTCGGCTGTTGAAATTGTTGTTCGACGAAGACAATGGCGGACGAGGTGACGGATACTTGTTCCGATGCAACTGCTTCGCGAAAATGTTAGGACTGTATCTGAAGAGGGGGACGGTATGGTCGGAGGAGGCTAAACACTTTGTCAACCTGATGGCTTTGGCAGAGTTGATGTCGAAAATTGATGACGCCGAGTTCATGCGGCTTCCTTTGAAGGATGTTGGACATTGCTCGGGAAAGTTGGTTTGATTTCGCGATAATTAAGCGTTTGTCTTTGGAATTGTTTTGTGATCCAAGCACGATGAAACCAAGATAAACTGGTTTCGAATTGTCACTCGAGAGAAATGAAGTAGTTTTTCCACCGGCGATTATTGTCGATGATAAATCAACTTGGAGTGTAATCTTGCTTGCGCATAATTATTTTTGATTTTACAGCTTCGACATTTTTTGCTTCCTAAGTACTTTATGTTTGACATTTTATATTTAAAGTTTGACTGAAGTTTGCAACGTTTAATTGTAAAAGAAAATCAATAAAATATAATTCTACGACATACATTGCAATTAAAAACAAAAATCCTATAACCAAAAAGATGAATATATATTGATGTTTTTTCTTGCAAAATTATTCAATAAAATTTATCATCATTTATTAATGTAGAAAATTGTACCAAATTCAATTGTTTACTGATAAACGTTGCAAATGTCGAGAATGTTATTTGTATAGTGACTACTATAAAATGTATATATGTATACATTTATAGACATTATATAAATACATATATAGAAATTTATATATACATACATAAAAAAAACTTGGTGAAAATATCTTTTGTGCATTACCAAGGCAGTCGGTCGTGAAATAGAATTTCCTGACCTTAATCGCCGTTAAAACATTATTTTCAGAGATTCAACGAAAGCCGGCCTTAAGGAAGCCTCGAGCCGGATCGTTCATTATTACAACTGCGAAATAAAACGCCTACAACCGTCGCGATCAGAAGAGACATGTAAATGCACTTGGTCATCGCCATCCCCGATCCACTGGTCGCTGGAAGAATTCGATCGGGCCGAGTGTCTGTCGCGGCCGTTGTTCCTCGAATCCTTTCGCCGCTGCCTCTTTCGCTACGATCAATGCAGGGTCAAGCGCTTGGGACAAACGGACTGTCTGTTGTTGGTTTTTACCGACCGAGTGCGCGGCGGCGCGGCCCGGCAAACGAGGCGCAACGCGAGCCTCCGCACGGCGATTTGTCTGCGCGACTTTGCGGAATACGTCGCGGACGAGGAGGCCCGCTGGCTCGAGGACAAGGACCGCCAATACGAGGACAAAGTTCGCGCAAGGATGGCCCATTTTTTCAGCGAGCCCCGACGAATGAACGAGGACAGCGGTACGCCTCGCGACCGGGATTTCGTGTTGCCGGCGTCGTTGAAGAGCGGGGAATTAAACCTCAAGGAAGTTAACGATGCCGAGGAAGATGGCTTCGAAAGGGAGAACAATGTCGAGAGAAATAACGACAACCATTCGAGTAATGGACTTATAAATTGCGATATTCATTGTCCTCGTTTTTCCTTTTCTACTCTCCCTTTTTCCGCCTTCAAATTTATGTTCCTCCAATTTCGTTTCGGGATTTTCATTCGAACGAGCTTAAATTTAATAATTAATTGAAATTGAGCTCGGGATTTTCGCGAGGCAGAAGAAAGTTTGAGGTGGTATTTTAATGTCCGGGCTTTCGCAAAGACATACTTTTACGCTCGTCAAAGTACAATTGCCGCGTTTATTTGTGATGTAAAATTGGTTATTTGAAACGATTCCTTTTTCGAGCGAACGTTCGCTAAGCAGATAGTCGGGGTGAAATTTGTTGGAGTGAACATTGTCGACGAGAGAAGGAGGAAAACGAAAAAGCCGGCGAAAAACAATGACGATTCGTGGCGGGTCGTTTTTTGTTCCGCGCTATCTTATTTTGCGCTTTATCTTCGACAATTTTCATTCAAACCGTTCTTTAACGATTTCAGATAATTACCGATACATGTAGACTTGATACAGTATAGAACTTTTGCGTTTATTGATAATATCTGAATTTACAGAGCGAGGATATATACATATATTTTTTTCCGTTTTTTGAATAGTGAAAAAACGAGTAAAATATATTGAATGGCACGTCGAGGTAATAAGTTGAAATTTATACTATCGTTTAATTGGGTAACTCGAACTGTAACTAATAATTAATTAATATTACCAATGCAATTATATTAAAAGGTTACGAATATACAAAGCATTGAGCATTGTGTTTAGATTTCAGCTTACTGAAAGTTTTCAAGATTTATTTTTCATTATTTAAAAACTCAAACCATTGAAAATTTTTAATTTATTAATATCGTTATCAAAATGAAAAATTTAATTACTATTTTTTGGTAAACGAAACGTACAAGTGTTTTTTTTTTTTCTAATTAACGATGTTTAAGGAAAAGATTATAAATTGCATTTTTTGAAAATTGTGTAACAAAATATATTTTTCAAAAAGTGCGCGTTTTGCTATTTATCTTAATTTCAATATGTAAAAAATTGTAAACTGTTATTTATTTGTCCTTATTTATCAGGCAATTTCTTTTCAGGAATATCAATAATACCCGAACCTCATATCAAAACCTTCATCCCCGCGAAAGAGATACTCGCGTCTGAAGTTTGCGCGGACGAAACTCCGGAATTCGTCGTCTACGATTTAGGTAACTGTAGGCTCCAGGTGAACTACGAGGAGAATTCGTTTCCTTTGGCCGACGGTACTAACGTGGTCGTGGTAACCGAGGAATGGCTGCGTTCAACGATCCGGAGCAGTTTCGATGTGGACGTCGGTGAATGCAATCTCAAGATACACAGAACTCACGGCAGGCTAACCGACGATTCTGTTGATTTTCATTTGACGACGAGATCGGGAACCATTGTAGCTTTTACGCCGGATTTCAGTGGCGACTGTAAGTGGTAGACGTCGGGATAAAGTCAGACGGCCAACGTCCGACGAATAAATTGACAGCCAGTTTAGATAAACGAACAGATTTTGTTGTGGTTTTTTTCTTCGTTAAATTTATCCTGATTCGAATCGTTCACGATTCGCGTTCCTTTTTTTCGCTTTTGTTTTTTCAAGTGTTTCTGTGAACAAATTTTGGAATAAAAAGTTTATTGTTATAACAATCATTTAATCTAATACTTTGTTTCAACAACAAAAATTGTTCGTTGTAGTTTATTTTTGGTGAAAATTATCTGAAAAATTAATTTTGTGTTTTAGGCAAAGGCCCACCGAAGAGACACCTGTGTTCCATAAGCGAATCATCGGGTCTGGTGATCGAATTAAAATACGACGAATTGAAAGCAATCAGTTCTGTCGTGCAAAAAAATGTCAACCGCGAAGAAATGAAGGACGAAGTAAAACGCAAGTTTTTGCCAAACGGAACTGTTGTCATTTATTTCGTCGACGGTCAAATACGATTGTTGTTCGCGAACGGCAATATTTTAAATTTAAGATCGTACCCGAAAATCAATAGAACTGGAAATTCAACCAGCACTAATGCTCCGTCACACTCGAATGGTAAATACTTTTTTTTCAGAACTTGTTACTTTTTCTTCTTTCATTGATAAATTATTAATTGCAATTCGTCTTCAATTTTATTTGAGTGAAACTTCGAAACTTTAATTAAAAATGTGTTTCTTTAAAGAATCAATGTAATTTGGATTATTTTGTCATTTTTATAGATAATTTAACGCTGATAAAATGAATATAATTTATTCGAATAATTATTAGGTCATATTTATTACACAATAAATTTAAATCATTTATACTGCAATAAAACATGTTCACGTAGAAATTAAACGATTCTTTTTTTTTCAGCGCAGTCGGCGAAACCCAAAAGAAAAGGATCGAAACTTTCTATGAAGTTAAATCGAAAAAAAAGTACAAGGTCGTTGGAAGGTGAAAACACGAGTTCAGAAAAAAGTGTAATGATTAATTTTTTAAGTTTGATGACGCACGTTGACGCACCGCGAAAAATACTCCACGCCTAACTAACTCCATCATTCAATAATTTTCCGAACATCTTTCATTTATTACATACGTTCTCGAAAACTTTCCGCGCGGTACTTCCGACACACGGTCTAATGAATAAAAAATCGTTCTTTTCATTTGCGCATTAAACACGAGCCGCTGCAAAAGTTGTATCGCGTACTCGCCAACTTTTCAAATTGTTTTGCAAGTTCGCCAGCTCCGTTGCTCAACGTTTGAGCAACAAATCTTTTCCCTCCGTCGTTTCAGCACCTGTCGAATGATAAATGATTTCCCCGGCTTTGATTTCTTCATTATTTAATAAAATGTAATCGCGCGCCGCTCATCGCCGCGCTCGCGTTATAAATTTTCCACGTATCAAGGGCGTATTTACATGTTACAGCAGTGCTCGATCGATGGGAGCTTATCAAATATTAAAGGAGCATCGCAAACAGAAAAACTACATTATAACATCTTACGAGAAGACGGCAGGCAATACGAAGTTCTCGGGGATGATATCGCGCGCGAGTTTGATAGATTGCTAGTGAGAACTGCGTGCGACTACGAAGACGATGAGAAGTTCATTTATAGAGCAGACGGCACGAGCATCCTGCTGAATGCCAATGGCGAATGCGTCGTCCTGTTCCCCGGTAATCATTTCCCAAACACGGCCGAATTATTTTCAATTTCCACGAAAACGCGGCAACGCTATCCAAAATACACTCTCGAACACTGCGAAAAAAAGATTTCGCCATCTTGAGATGGTAAGAAAAAGGTGGTACAACCTCACCACCTTAAATTGTATAACCCTTAGTTTCATCGTGGCGCCACCTACAACTACAAATGGCGGTATCTAGATGGTACAACCTAAATAGATTGTACCATCTATTTCCTACCATTTCAAGATGGTAAAAAAAGGTGGTACAATCTTACCATCTTAGATTGTACATTACTTTGTTTTGCTGTGTCGCCACCTGCAACTCAGGTGGGCCGAAACAAAATGGTGTCATCTATATGGTGCAACCGAAATTGATTGTACCATCTATTTCCTACCATCTCGAGATTGAAAGAAAAAGATGGTACAACCTTGCCATCTTAGGTTGTAAGACACTCTGTTTCACCATGGCGCCACCTATAACTCAGATGGGCCAAAACGAAATGGAGCAATCTAGATGGTACAACTTAAATAGATTGTATCATCTATTATCTACCATCTCGAGATCGTGCAATCTTTCTATCTCAGTAAAAGTATTCTTTTTGGTCGAAAAGTGTTTCATTTCTATCGAAAAGGATTTCCATTCCGATATTTTCACGAAAGGAATCCTTTTTATTCAACAGGATCCTTTTGATTGAAATATCATCATTTTGAAAGAAAATTTTTTCTTTTTCTTTCCAAATTAATAGTTTCGGTTCGAAAGAATTCACATGCATTGAAAAGGATTTTAAAGAAAAAGATTTTTTTTTCCAACGAAAAGTGTATTTTAGTCGGTGTAGCATTGACCGTGACTCAATAAGATGTAATAGTCGCGGCGGACAAAATTTAATTGGATTAGCGCGCGATTGAAAGTTAACGAGGTTTAACTGAACGAGATTCGGGTTCGAATTTGCAAGTCCATATCAATTAAAGTTGCTTCCTTTTTTGCGTTAAGCGTTTCTGAGATTCAGTTGGATTTGACTAATTCTATTTAAACCTCCCACTCTTTCAATTGTACCGCCGTTTTTTATATCGTTAACAATTTTCGATCTTTCGAACGGGAATTTCAGACGTTATCCGTTTGATGGAATTTAGTTAAAAATAAATATTATTAATTAATTATTAATGAATGAAAATTTTAACAGTTCGATTCGGAAAATGACGTTTTAAATAAGAGTTTTATCAATTTTATTAATAAATAAAGCCTTGTAATGGATTTTTAACAAAATGACCGAAAATATCTAGCGGTTTTCACTAAAATTAAATCTTCGAATTTACATTGTTTTGAAGTGATCAATTTTAGATTTAGCCCGACGACAAAGTCGGCCATCGCTCGTCCTTTTCCTGCCGGCTACGGGCTCGCTCGATGTAATCTGCATAAAAAAAAGGCTCGATCGAAAAATAGAAACCAAATAAGCAACCGTTACAAACTTCGGTCAAAGCAACACTTTCATTTTTCGGTTAATTATGACCCGTTTCTCCCTGCTTTTGTGCGAATGATTAAATTTGAACGATTTTCTTAAAAAGATAACGCGCGCATTTTGGGGACAAACTTTTCAATCGAGGTTTCAGCACGTCATCAATTTGTTCCGACTTTGTCACTTTTTCAATCCCGAATCATGATATATATGGTTCATTTTTCATAGCTACGCTTATGGATTTTTTCTCGCGTGCTTATAGTCGTCGGCAAAGGTCGTACACGCGGGACGAAAGGCGTGCACGTTTCATCGTCTTTTACAATTTTCACGAAAGGAGACATTTAATCGGCTTGGTTCCATAAAAATATTTATTTAAATACGATATAAAATCAGTAGCATGTATGTTTTTTAATCAGTCGTAGTCATATTTTTAGGGCAGTATAAAAGTAGTACTAACGTCAATATTGCATCATACATGGCACTATAAGTCGATGTGGAATTATATGAAATCAGTAGTATGAACATGTTTTAATCAGCCGTGGTAATATTTTGAGTGTAGTATAAAAGTAGTAGTACGTCAATATTATAATCGTACATGATACTACAATTTTTCTCAACTCGACGTGGGATTAGTAGTGCGTTATTAGTATAGTCAGACATGGCTGGATGTTGCCCATAATCTTGAACAAATTGCACGCTATACTACTAGCCAGTAAAAATTGTCACTGTTCATTGTCTCGGTACTAGATCTAAGCCAATTAAGGGCCACATTGTTCAACTCAAGTGCTATTTCTGCTCGAGTATCTTCGCGCGGCCACTAAAAATCGTGCGGTCTCGAGTTCACGTGAATTATTTCAATTGCCAATTAAAAAGCTCAGCGCGCAAAGCCGCGTTATCAGTTGTCGAGCTCGGCGATTTTTCGCTAAATCGGACGCTTTGCCGACAAACTTATATTGAGTCGTGCTGAAATTCTATATTCAGGGCAGATTCGCGCATTGACGCTCATATAAATTTCACGTTCGAACACGGATGGCGTGGCGCTTTTTCTATTTATTATTATGATTACTTTTTTTTGACTCTTGTTTTTTTCTCGCCAATGTCCCCATACAGTCGCGAATTTCATGGTACAACAAAGTTGCAACATTGCGATGCTTTCGGCTTTTCATCGTCGGCTTTTGAAATTCATGTAAAAAAATGAAATGCATTTACGATCGACGAATTCGTTAGGTCAAAAGTTTTCTGCTGATATACGAGGATATATTTATAATTTAATATATTAACAATATTATGCTATTGAAACGAACACAGCGGATGTTGACAAAAGTAATTTTTTACGTTACATTTTCCAGATCTACTCATCTACTCGAAACAATGTACATCGAAATTGCAACATTCATTGTAAAATTGTCTATCATACCTTTACAATGGAGTTAAAGTTTCCAACGTTAATAATAAACGAAAATTCATCATATATAATTTAGTAACATGTATTGTTATCAAAAATGAAAAAGTTATATTCTCGAACAATAAAATATTCTACCTTCTTCTCTCAAAATTATCTAATCAAAAAATATTATAATTTGTATGAAGAAAAATATATCAGATTTAATTTTCGTTTACTAATAAACGTTGGAAACTTCAAGAACATCCATTACAAGTGTTGCATGATAATTATTATCTGATGCAAGTTTTTAATCAATTCGTCACTGTGATAATTTTAAAAATCTTAATATTCGCCAACTAGTGAGGTGAAACGCACGTATTGATTTATTCGCTGACATTTTCATATCAGTATAGTGGTGAAATAATAACTGTCCTTTCGGCAACAACCATCATTAAAATAAATGTCAAAACCTAAATCATCGAATGTCGATTCACATTGTAACACGAGTATCCGTTCTTTAATAATCTTTGATTTAAGATTCGATTGTACACTTGCAAAGGTAAAACGGCCCGATTTTGATCAATTTTAGGTATTGAAATCGATGAAAATCTTTTTCGGGTATTGAAAATAAACGAAACAATTAAAAATTTCCGATAAAGTTTCCAATACATTATATTAACGATCGATAACACGAAATTACGTATAATTAATAGAATTTTTCCGTAATAAAAAAATGTCGCACGTAAAAAATTGTTTCGCTCAAAACCTTTCAAATGAATGAACAAGAAGTTTCGTACGTATATTATATACGAGTTCGAACATTGAAGAATTATTTTACAATTTGTATTTATAAAACAAAAAACCGATCAAACACTACACAAAATAATAAAAGTGAAGTAAAGTAGTCCATAAACATCAATATTAATATATTTCTGTTAATGTAAAGAGATTTTACAACGGAAAAAGAAAACTTTGTCGTGAAAATTAATCTAACTTCAAATTCGTATATTATGTACGTACAGAACTTCCTGTACATTCAAATGAAACCATTCTCCTTTTTATCTTCAAATAAATATTTTTTGCAAAATGAAATAAAAAAAAAGAAGAAAACTTTCAAAGTGACAAAATTTTCATCGCAAAGAATCCGAGAAGCGTAAATAACGTTTCTTAAACAAATTCCAATCATACGATCGAAAACGAGCCGACTGAAACGTCAAGAGCTCGATATTACAATCGAGTCGGGAATTAAAGATGAAGGAAGCGCGCGCGCGGGCGGGGCGAGGGGACGCAAAGTAGTATTAATCAATAGCCGTAATTTTGCAGATGGAACCTGCGTAACGAGCGGCTTCATTATCGAAGACGAGCCTATAGTCTGCGATTGGACCGAGGAGGAGTTTCAATTATATTTCGTACACAAGCGCAGGGGCGTATCATTGGATCAAAGACGCGGTGATTTGAAAGAGGAAATGAAGGAGGCACTGGCGGCCGATTCCTTCGTGTCAATACTGTTGACTTGTCGCGCGGAGCATCGGAATTACGCCAGCGTGGCGTACGACGCGAGCCAATTGCGATGCACGTTGCACACACCGGATGACATCCGCGTCGGGATCATGCCAGACGGTCGTTACGACGTTCGCGCGGCTTCGCGCTCGCGACTCAAAGTAAGTATGGAAAGTGCGTTGCACAATAAAAAGAAAGTGCGACGGTAAGCTCTTGTAAGTAAATTCTTGCGATCGATACGCCACAAAAAAGGTTCGAACGTTACCTTTGTCGAATGATGTTTTATCATTAAGACCCATTGAAAACTAGAGTTGAGGTTTTCAACGTTTATTAACAAACGAAAATAAATTATAATTTGGTAACATATATTGTAATAAAAAATGAACAAATTATTTTCTCGGACATTGAAATATTTTAGTGAAAATATTCAATCGAAAAATAGTATTATTTTTTATTTTATTTAATTATTTTGAACAGGCAAGGCCCAATATAATAAAATGAAAATAATTATAATTATAAATTTTATAAATCAATTTAAGGTAATCAAATAATGTTTAAATATATCAATATAGATTAAAAATCCACGCTAATAAAGCCATTTGTAATCGTACAGAAACGCGTTTGTTAAAAATCTGACAAAGTTATTTCTATCAATTACATTTATATCAAGGTCGAAGGAGGCTGAACAAAAACTATTAATGAGAGCACACATTCGTCGTATCGGAGCAAAATTATAAACATTCTTATTTGTATTCATTATTTGTATAAAAAAATCTTAGGTTTTATTTTCGTTTACTAATAAACGTTGGAAACTTCGAAAACGTTATAGACTATTAAATTTTCATTGAAGCTCAACTCGAAATGAACAACTTCCGATCGGAATTTTGTCCCGTTGAATGTAATTGGATAATATGTTAATCAACAGGAATGAGTCGGCAAACACCTTATTGAACAAAATATTGATAATTGAATAAGATCGAATAAGGCAAATAAGATTTCGATTAAACAATCAGTAAAATCGATCAATTGGCAGTAAACCCATTCAATTCGTTTTTCCTCAATTTTTAATAATTTTTAATCGACGTTCTATATGGACGATCAAGAAGCTCGGCAATGAAATACCGTTTAAAACGCGTACGCGGATTCCGTGGAAATATTTTAAAATGGCTCTTGATTCTAATTACCGTTTTACCGTTCATGGCACTTGTGTTGATAAATATAAAATTATGATATTTATCGCGTTATTGAAATTCAATGAATTGATCGGGCTGCTTCAAATTGCTTTGTAATTACATATATGGTCTACTCGTTAAAGGTAGTCCGTTAATAATTCATAGACGTTTTCGCCGACGTTAAGGTTTGTCTTTGCCGTTTAAACGTGGCGTTTTTTTTTTTTTTTTTTTTTTTTCGAGGCAAATTGTTTTTGCCCGCGGAAAGGTTAGTTAGTTAACAATAATAAATAACTTCGCGGGACGTTCGATGGCTCTGCATTTCGCGTGAATTCATTGGGAAAACAATTTTTCGTAAAACAAAGTCAATAAAATTTTATAAGCCAAACGGAATGAAACCCGCAATCGCGATGAATATGGATCGGGAATTCGAATTTAACGAAATAATCAAGCATAATTATTATAAATGGCGAGAAAGAAGAATAACCGCTCTCGTTCGATCGTGCTTTTATTTCGATAATAATTTCTTTTCAATGGTTCGTTAATTATTAGACATTGTTGGGACGTTTCAATTATCATCAATATCGTGTAAATACTTTTGATCGCGAGGCCTATTTTATTGAAATATAACTTATCGTCTTGAAATTATTAGACGAAAAGTAATTATTTTAAATTTGGTATCACAATATATTTAATATAATATATATAATATAATATATAGTATAAGAAATCAAATCGCTATTTT
Organism: Aradophagus sp. ZL-2020; assembly: GCA_022817685.1. Lineage (NCBI taxonomy): Eukaryota > Metazoa > Arthropoda > Insecta > Hymenoptera > Scelionidae > Aradophagus > Aradophagus sp. ZL-2020. The sequence continues at coordinate 13,473 of JABFOV010000839.1, forward strand.
TTAAATTATAATTTACAACCTTTTTAATTATTAAGACCGTCTGCGAACGACTTTGGTCGAGGAGTTGCCCGTGTGCAGGAAATTTCCACACTTAGTATAATATTCAGTCAATTATTTATTACATTTATAATATAATCTGCGATAAATAAATAACTTGTTTTCGTCATTTTGTCGTTCTTCTATAAATATAATATCTTACTGATTAAAGTTTGAGTTTTCGGAGCATCGGATGAATTGAATGACTAAAATCGTTAATGTGCGTTTCTTTTCATTTTTTCCTTGCGTACACAATTCCCAAAAAATGTTGTAACAAGGGAACACTATCCGACTGCAGATATTAACGGTTTTCTCTCGCTTTAACTTTATAACTCCTCGGGCTGACAATTTGCGGAATTAGCTGTAACGTTTCTTCGTGCAACAACGTCTGCGAATTTTCGCGCAAAAGCTTTTAACAAAACAAACGTTTTATCGATTGGCTCTCGTTACTTAATTAGGTGACTGGCAGGTCGATCGAGCTGAGCAAATTGGTATGCGAAAAATGCGACGGCAGGTCGGTATCGATTTTCAAATGCGACACTCCTTCGATCGAGCGAGCCGACCCAGTAATCTTCGAAAACACGGACCTGTTCGGTAACAGTCTTAAAATTCGTGAAAGCGGCAAATCGGATTACAAAAGTGTGACGTCATGCGGATGTACGCGCTCGGGGGTGCACCGTTGCGTCGACCACGCCGGGCCGAACAACTGCGAGCGCGCGGCGAAAAAGTGCCTGCCAGCCGAGCGCGGCGGCTTCCGCGTCTTCGCGATCAATCGCGACTTCACGGCCTTCGAATATCTACATCGATCAGTCGAACGGCGGCCTGAAAAAGACGTAGCGGCCAATATCAGCTCCACTTTCGCCCATTATCCGGCATCACGGCAGCCCGATTATTGGCATCAGTCAGCGACGAAAGACGCGCTCCACCTGCGAGCTTTTCTGGTAACTTTTTTTCCAACTCACCAAATGGTTCTAGGGTGGATGTACCAGTAGATGACTGTGTACCAGTGAATGACCACGTCATTAAAATGACAAGCATAGGAAATACAATTCATTTCACTGGTACTTTACTGTCATTCATTGGTACTTCACTGTCATTCACTGGTACTTTACTGTCATTCATTGGTACTTCACTGTCATTCACTGGTACTTTACTGTCATTCACTGGTACCTGATCTTAACCGGTCGTTCATTGGTACCTTTACCTTACTTAATTTTTGATAACAAACTTTTATAAATTATTCAAATTGCGTAATTAGAAAGGTCATGTAACTCCAACACAAGTTACGTCGGCGTTACTTGAGTTTACGTTCGTTAATTCGGTTAACTCGGATATAAATTATGTTAACAACTTGAAATGCTATGTTACTCTAACTTGATTTCAGTGGAAGTTGCTTCGATGGAAATAACGTTGAATTGGCAAACAATGATTTTTAAATTTATCCTTAACGTCCGATTTTTTATAGCCGTCAATTGAAATTACAAATGATATGAGAATCTGAAATTTTGAATATTGTCAATGGTGAGATTTTCAAAGTGTTGATCGAAAGAGCTATATCAATTTTTCGTTCCTAAATACAAAACTAACATGAAATGAGATAATGCTAACACAAGCAAGATTGAAGTTGCATAACATTTTTCTCTCCTGCAATTGACATTGCAGTGAAATTTCATTACATTGAAAAACGAATCTTTTTTTGGACATATTGGATGAATTACGAATAAGTTAAACTGTTAATTATACAAATTTACAAAAATCGTCATGAATTGTCATCAATTGTCATGAATTAAAATAGAAAATATAATCAAATTCAAATATTGATGATTCAAATATTCATTCAAATATTTCATTCAAATATTTCATTCAAATATTTTTGATTTTGTTTTTTTCAGAATAAAAGAAAACTACGAAGCACGTATTCCATTCCGTACGACTACCTGTTTCCATTCGGCAAACATGGAGATGGATATGAGAAATCTAAATCTGATAATGTATCGAAGGGAAGCTCAGAAAAGTCATCGAACATGGTTCAAGAGGTTCGAAATATTGAGGACATTAACACCCAAGCATTAATAAAGCTGTCGACCGTTGCTGGAAATTGCTGGAAACAAGTGACGCACATCGATTTTTGCACATCGCACAATCCGGAATCAGAATTCGAGTAAACTAAATTATCCTGGTAGAATTTCGTCCTCAATAAATGAAATCAAATTATTCTAATAATATGCTTAAAAATGGTTTGTTTCGAGACAAAATTGTCTTGGCGTTTCATCAAAAAAATTTGTTCTTGCATTAAATAAATAATTATCTTGAGGTAAGAATGTCGACGAGAACAAGTACACCTGTCGAAATCGGAATACCTGAAACGAGCCAAAAGATTGGCAAAGTTTCGCGATTCTTAAAGTAAATAAAACGTTTTTCCCAGTCCGGACAATTGAATTCGCCCCCTAAATTGCTAGTTTATTTAGTTAATTATCCGAGACGTTGCAGTGGCCGAAGTTTCAACAACTATTAATTGTTCGGGGCAAACGGTAGTTCCATCCACACGTCGTAAAGTAGATGGCGTTCGTTATTTCAATTACGATTGCAGCCATAAATAATTACATTCTCAGTCGCGTTGGCGGCGGCGGCGTTGGATTAAAGCCACCGGGGCGATTCATTTTCATTAGCTTTTTAATGAGTTTGAAGACTATTGGGATTACGTGACGGTTGACAGCGACGCCAAAGAAAGCCAACTGGAAAGTCATTTCCAAGATTTGGCTGCCGGCCATGAGTAAGCAATCGCCATCGAAACGTATATTGAAAAATGTGTAGAAAAATGAACTGCCCGTCGACGTGCGTCAGCATAAAGAACAACTAGGCCGAAGGTATTTTACCTTTTTTTTTTCTTGTTTTTTTTAAGAAGAAAATAAAGCCGTACAATGCTGGACATACAGCGAAGCGAGACAACGCGCATTTTTATATACGATATGGGGAGGTACGCTGGGGGGGATGACGGTGGGGAAGGGGTTATAAGAAAAGAAATACCGTCGTCCGAACGCCATCGAATTAATCGGCAAATAACCGTATTGGGTTCGATGGTATAAAACATCGGCCGTGAATCAAATAAACGACACAGATTATACGCGGTCGCATTAAACCGGCGTGGTATTAAAAATAAAGTGCAAATTGTAAAATGTGCCTCGAAAGGATGTAATTTAGAGAAAGCTCTGAGACTTGTCGGAAATTACCGCACCGAGTAAAAAAAAAGATTGCACCATCTTGAGCTGGTAAGAAATAGATGGTTTAATCTAGTTAGATTGTACTATCTAGATGGCGCCATTCTGTTTCGGTCCACCTGAGTTGTAGATGGCGCCCGGGCGAAACAAAGCATTGTACAATCTGAGGTTGTAAGATTGTACATTCTTCGTTTTTTTTTACCATCTCGAGATGGTAAGAAATAAATGGTATCTTTTTAGATTATACTATCTAGATAGCGCCATTCTGTTTCGGCCCACCTGAGTTGTAGATGGCGTTACGGTGAAACGAAGTTTTATACAATCTAAGATACGATTTGGAGATGGTAAAATCTTTTTTCTCAGGAAGTGTTTCAGGAATTCCGCATTGCTAATTGCATTGTCACATTTAAAGCATTAATTTGATTTTGAACTTTCGATCGATATTTCACATTGTCTTTTTTCACGCGCTTGAAGTTTCCAACGTTTAATAGTAAACGTAAATAAAATATATACTTTTCTTCGTACAAATAATAGTACTTTTTGATTGGGTAATTTTACAGGAAGAAACTAGAATATTTTAATGTTTGAAAATATAATTTTTTCTTTTCTGATTACAATTTATGTTACTAAATTATATGTTATTAATTTTCGTTTATTAATAAACGTTGGAAACTTCAACTCCATCTTTTTCCACGATCTTTTGTTTAAAAATTAGTTTACGCGTTATAATCGATATTTATTGTTATTAAAGGTGATTCGGAGCTGTTGAAAATATCATTTGAAATTACATTATGCTTGAAAATGCGCGCAAGCTGGCTTCGAATAACGGCGTTTATAGACGCGCGAGTGTTTTAAGTCAAAAATGTATTAAAATGTGGTATGAAGGATTATGCTGCGCCGATAGGTCGCTTTGTAAAATGAAAATATCGCGGAAAAAGTGTTGCCGGTGAAAATGATTCCGGTGGAACGAATCAATTTATAATAATTAAGCATGAACGATGGCGTTACAATTTTTGCTGTAATTACAAAGTCCAGGCTCTTTTCAATGATGTTTTAAAACCAATGTTATAACATCGATAACATTTTTCCACTAATTGAATTGCGATATGAATTTTTGTTAAAATATTTATGATCGATTTTAGGCGCTATTACGTGTGCATTAACAAAATAAGATAAAAATATTTTCAGGATTTACTTCTTTTTAAACAGCGTCGAATATTATATTATTGCGTTTTATTAAAGAAATTAAACGTGATTGATGTTTTCGATGTAAAAGCAAGTTTTTATTCAAATTAGTTAAATTAAAATAGCTTTGACGATTTCAACTTTCTTTTTTAAAATATTTCATTTTATTTTCAGTGCAAATTTCAGTCGGAAAAAAGTGAACTGCGTAATGAAATTATCCGCGTGTCTTGACTTATCCTGCCAGGATCGGATTATTGAGGAACGAGGGAGGAAAAGATTGAAGCTTCAGTTTTCCGCGGCGTGATTTGTTATATCGACAACGCGGAGTCGTGGCCGGGAAAAATGCGAGACAGGCTATTTCTCAGGGCGAAGCCGGTACCGGACCCACTTACGTGTATGTATCGCACGAGCTTGCGAAATATATGAACTCCGCGCTCCGTGAGCTCGTTGATGGGGAACGTATCTGATCAAGGCTTCCGTTTCGAATAAGGACAACTAATGTACTATAAAATATTGGAATCGAGTCCGCCGCATCGTGCCATGTTTATGAATTCCTCCTCAATGAAAAACTCGGCATTGTACATAATCTCCCCCCCCCCCCTCCGCGCATAAGACCCCGCTCCCGTACATCAAACGTTGTTACTATTTTGCACTGAGAAAAAAGATTGCATCTCGAGATGATAAGATATAACCTTATCACCTACAAATGATAAGGTATAACCTTATCATTTCACTGTGTTTCATTATGGCGCCATCTACAACTCAGGTGGGCCGAAACAGAATGGCGCAATCTAGATGGTGCAACCTAATTAGATTGTACCATGAATTTTTTACCATCTCGAAATGGTGCAATTTTTTTTCTCGGTGTGGTACTCCACGTTTCGCGTTATTAACTAATGAAGTGTACTATTAAAATTCTGTGACGTTTTTAAGATGATTTTTCATGTCGGATTTTACGGGGTTAGTATCTTTTTAAATTATAATATCTGGCGATAGTTACAATTTTCAACGATGATTGAGTAAATGTTTCACATTTGAATAATGGTCTAAGCAATTTACATTATAATTTTTATGAACAATATTTATAGACAACGTTAATAATTAACAGAATTAAGAATCTCCCAAAATGATAGAAAGTTTATTTTGAAAAATGAATAATTTATTATTATATTAATTGATTATTATATTTATAAAATAGTTTCATTTCTCGTTCGGGTCTGTCAGATCCGCCATTTTATTAGCAAGCGTGTCGCACATTCAAATCATCTTTGCATGGTTCGTCTCAAAGCAACTCCACTTTCAAAGTAGCGCTTCTTGAACAATTTTACGACAAAACAAAATTTCCGACAGACAATTTGTCATTTTTCGAATGACGTTCAAGCACGATTAAACACTTTATTAAAACCGACCTTATAGTTAAGAAACTATCCCAAAATATCCCGCTGTTCCAAGCTATTTCACTTTGGTACCAAAGAACGAGCGAGGAAAAAAGTTTCGGTCGTTTGCCCCGTATCCGCGCGGCTTCGCCAAAACTGCACTTTGTACGATGTTTCACGGTAAACTGAAGCGCGCGCGATAGATTTTTCGACCTTTATGCGCGGCGGATGTTTGCGAAAGTATGCATCGCCGAAAGTACGAAAATGCGGTAACTTGCGCCGAGGACTTTTGGCGTTTCGACGCCTCGCTAAACAACATTCTACGTGTCTCAATTTCAAATCTCGCGTTACCATGATCCACACATTTCCAACGGAATATCAACATTCCGCGGGCGCCGCGTTGTTCGATATCGTACAAACACGGCCATTTTCACTCGCCGTGTCTTTCGGATTCAAACAGACGCAACGCATTTCTCGGCCGGCGCGAGCAAACGGAGTATTAATTGAAAGCGCGCGCTTTTCGGCGCCGCTGATGAAAATGCATACTTTTTTCCCCGCATTAGCAAATAATTGGAGGGGGGGACGCGATGGAATTAGCGGCCGTGGCTGTTTCATAAGCCCGCGGCGAGGCGACATTTTTTCTCGTTTACATGCAAAAGAAGCCGCGTGTACGTCCGTTATGCATACAAACGAAAATACGAGTCGCGAGAAATTATTCCGCGTCTTTCAATTGGACGGTCACCGCGATGCAATTTTAACGAAACGCGAGCGATTCGGTTGGTCAACGTCCGGAGCTGTTGATTTTGGCCGCATTAAACATTATCATGACTTACGGTGCTGGTGCCGCGTTGCGATAAAAGCGAATCAAGTAACGCGGGTGCTAAAATATTATGTTTATAGAAAGAGAACGTGCTCTTTCCTCGAGCACTGTTATTTGATTTGCCGCTTAAGTTATTATAAGTGTCGAGGTTATTTAAGAGCGTTGGAGTGTTTGGGGCAAGGTTTTACTGAGAAAAAAAGATTGGACAATCTTACCATCTTAGATGGTACAACATTTGTTTCACCGTGGCACCACCTACAACTCAGGTGGGCCGAAACAAAATGGTGTCATCAACATGGTACAACCTAAATAGATTGTACCATCCAATTCTTACCATCTTAGATTGCACAATACTTTGATTCACCGTGACGCCATCTACAACTCAGGTGGGCCAAAACAAAACGGCGCCATCTACATGGTACAACCTAAATAGATTGTACCATTCAATTCGGCCCACCTGAGTTGTAGGTGGCGCCACCTACAACTTAGGTGGGCCGAAACAAAATGGTGTCATCTAGATGGTACAACCGAAATTGATTGTATCATCTATTTCCTACCATCTCGAGATTGAAAAAAAACGATGGTACAACCTTGCCATCTTAGGTTGTAAGACACTCTGTTTCACCGTGGCGCCATCTGCAACTCAGGTGGGCCGAAACAAAATGGCACAATCTAGATGATACAATCTAAATAGATACCATCTATTTCTTACCATCTCGAAATAAAGCAATTTTTTTTCTCGGTATAGGTAAAATGATACGTATCAATATTCTAACAGACTTCGAAAATTACTTTTTAAAATATTCTTGAATTTTCCAACGTTTATTAGTAAATAATTGAATTCAATACAATTTTCTACATCTATAAACGATGGGAAATTTTTTTTGCTTTACAAGAAAATGTATGAATATATTCATCTTTTAGGATGTATAATTTTTGTTTTTAATTGCAATGTATCTTGTAGAATTGTACTTCATTGATTTTTGTTTATTATTCAACGTTGCAAAATTCAACCACACGTCTAAAAAAGTTAGTCGTAGTCAAGTTACCACATGATATTAATGACTTATATTTTATAAAAATTGATATCAACAGCTAAATGTTTAAGTAATAAGTAATAAGTAATTTGAAATATTTATATACACTAATTTTAAATACTGTTGATATTAATTACTTAATATGAAATGTTCCAAACAATTGTTTTTTTTTTTACTACCACCTCGCTTTATGGGATCATTAATTTTTGTCACGGTTGTTGTTTCGAAATTGACCCTCACCGTTGTTGAGTGAAGTTTCACAAAAATTATCGAAATTCTCGTTGATATTGGACCATTTATCACCGAGTCAATGTCTTTAAACCGTCTTTCTCTTTACAAGCAATAACTTTCCGCATCTAAAAATTGTTGACAGACAGAACCGTTAGTTTTTGACTTGAATTAATGGTCAGACGGTTTCAAACGCGATCCAATCTTTTGCACGAAACACGATGATGTCGCTGTCAGGAAGCTACCAAGGGAGAGTGTCAGCCGAGGAAGTCGGCGCTCAGTATATCACATGTAAAATTTCCTTGCATATTCAAAAGCATAATTTTCAACGGCCCGCATACATTTTGTAAACATTTTACTGTTAAATTGATGCCGCGAGAGACTTTAATGTCCCTAATAATAAAATGTCCTCGAGGTTTAATTTTACATTTAATTGAAACATTAAATTAAATTTTGTTTTGAAAAATAGTAAAATTCACTGTTTAGTATTTTCTACTTCTTTAGTTATGTCTTTTTTTATATGGAATTTTGTTATATTTAGATTAGATGTATAAATTACAATTAAAGTTAATTTGAATGGACGATCAAAATATTTAACGAAATAAAAAAAGTTGAAAAACAAATAGAAATCGAGCTTCTTAAAATTTCAATAAACCGAAAGTTGATTTGCGCCGTTTGAAATCAAAATTCGCAATCCTGTTTTGTAGCAATTATCCGCGAAACTTTATTTGGCAATAAAAAATAGTTGATAACGCTGTCTGCGATATATAACGCGTGACGTTTTAAACGGTTCGCAGGCACTTGTGAATAGTTATCGTTACGTTTTCTATTGCCGCTCTATTCCGCTCGATCGTAGAAAATTTTATTGTCCGCGAAACTTCCGCGAAGTTTCGTCATTCTGTTGCCGGTATTACATGACAAATGGTTATATCCTGCGGATAAAAATCGCGCTCGCGAAATTCGCGTTAATTCATACTTCGAGTATTACGATTTCCACTTAAGATAATTGCGCCGCGGCCGTCGTCGCCTGTTAATGCGAACAGTTTTAATTGCCGAAAATGTTTGTGCCAATGAAAAATCAGCGCCGACGAAAAAGGGAAAGGAAATTCGGAGGCGAAGTGAAATATTCAACATATAACGTGTAGTATTACTCCGACGAATATTTATTATAATTTTATCAATTTTCACTATTAACGCTGATGCATTTCTGACATTTGTAAATCAACTGCTAAAAAAATTACAAAAATTATAAACTACTTCAATGAAGATTATTAATTAATATATGTATTACTATATATATTATATTAATATAATATTACTACAATATAACATAAATTAATTTAATAATAAGTATTAAACACATTTTTACTATGGTATTTTATTAAAGTGAAATATACGATATAATATTGCACACTGAGAACAAAGATGGCGCCTTTCTGTTTTGGCCCACCTGAGTTGTAGGTGGCGCCACGGTGAAACAAAGCATTCTACAATCTAAGATAATTTAATCTTTTTTTTCTTCGTGTAATAAAATTAATGAAATAATTTACAATTATTTTCATCGTTGCAAATAATTCAGTGAATGTGTCAGGGTGGTCCTAACACTAGAAAAAGTAGTCTCTTGCAAACTACTTGAATTAAAAAGTTTAGTAGTTTTAAACTACTTCTTCTGGTAAAATTTCTTATTTTAAGTACTTTAAAACTACTAAACTTCTCAACTTAAGTAGTTTATAAGAGACTTCTTTTTGTAGTGAAGTAAACGTTGAATTATAAATATAGATAACCCTCGCAAGTGTCGTTAGAATTACATTACACTTCCGCGACATCTAACATTAAATTTAACACAAATATTTTTGAAACTGAAATGCCCTCGCGAATCGCCTCCCGGTGAAAACGTAACGAAGATTTTTCGAAATCCAACCGATGTGTCGTCCGAGTGTAATGGAAAACGTATTACCAAGGCCATAAGTTCCGGCGGGAGGGTCGTGGGAGGCTGTGACATAACGCGGATGTGCAGGCTGTACTTAACGACGAAACTCTGGGGAAACTGTAATTTTCGCGCGGAAAAAATTTCGGGCGGTGTGGGCGACGAAGGGGGGAGGGGGCGGGAGGGAAAAAAGAAGGCCACGGGGATACGCACGTCACGTCGCGCGTGAAATACCGCGGGCAAAAAGTTAAACAAATGGGATAGCAAAAAGGGCCATCCGAAGCTTATGGATGGTCCGAAATGATAATTATTTTGTTGGAAGCTGCGCCTCATGTTCGCCGATTCTTTTTAGGGATGTTCGATACCATATCGATATACTACAAATATCGATATCTGTATCAATATTTAAACCATTTAAACGTTATGATATTATCAATATCGATATTCTTTTTAAGATATCGAAATTTGATATTCTATTAATTAAGTATAAATAATGACATATTTCAATATAATATATGAAATATTGGAAGTAATGTAATAATAAATAATATACATGATTTAAAATTTAATTTAAAAATTTTATTATATGTTATATTACTTTTTTATATAATATATAATTTCATAAAAGATTCACGATTAAAAATATTCAATAACGGATTGCATTTAATAAATAAAAAAAGCAATATCGAAATATCGATAATTATAATATTGATATTAATTTTGTTAAATATCGATAATGTCGAATATCGATATTTTTCTTTTTTGGAACATCCCTAATTCTTTTTATTCATGTGATCTCTTTGTTGATTCAATTAATTGACGAATCAGTTATTTATAATTATCGTTCGACGTTTGTTTCGACATTGGTCATTTTTGCGACGCAACGAATGTACCTGCGTTTGTGGCGACGTAATTTCGCGTGACAAATGCGCACACGGTATCAATGAAACACTGAATTTCGACGGTAATTTTGATGTTTTCAACAAATTTAAGTGATATTTGCTTAAAGTAACGGTTAATAGAGCCGATAATATAGTGCCTGTTTGCCGAGACTAATTTCAACTTCACCGGCTATTATTTCGGAATTTAATGATAATGATTCCAAGTTGACCATGCTTCCATTACGGCGCTGCCGAATTTCGACTAGCATTTGGGTTGTTTCCGAAATGCAAAGTTCATCTGCAGTCCGAGACTCTGTACGTTTTATGTTTTTGAAAGAAAAAATAATAATAATGATGACAAAATGAAATGAAATGAAATTTCAATTAAAATATTAAACAATGTTAACTTAACATTTTCAATGGTAAATTACAAGAGTTATACTGCACATCTCGAAAATATATTGGATACTATGAATAAAAGTGTAAAAGAAAAAACGCGTTTGAAGTTTCCAATGTTTAATAGTAAACGAAAATAAAAACTGATATACTTTTCTTCATACAAATAACAGTATTTTTTCATTGGGTAATTTTACAGGAAGAAACTAGATTATTTCAATGTTTCAGAATACAATTTTTTTTTATTTCTAATTACAATATGTGTTACTAAATTATATATTATTAATTTTCGTTTATTAATAAACGTTGGAAACTTCAAGTCCATAAGAAAAACAGGTCAAATGTTGGATGACCAAATTGCGGATTGTTATAAGTATACAAATATTATCGCGTTCATCTTGATGCAAAAATAGGTCGTTATTCTAACATGACTATACGTTATTTCAAATTATATTATGCGGGAAAAAAACTCCAGTTACTGGAACTGAAAAAAAGTTAACAAAAAACATGTGCAAGAAGATTGCAACGTTTATTTGCAACAAATGTTTAATAAAAAAACATTTCGTCCATCGACAATCAAAATCTGAACTCAAATTTGTATCAACGCGATACAAAATGACACAAGTTTTTCATTTACTTTCTTCGTTAGAAACGTATCTTTTTTAATTGAAAATTTATTGAATTTGGAATTCGTTGCAAATAAACGTTGCGAAATTCCTGCACTGAAAAAACCATATTGTAACCATTACAAGATATATTGTAACGTGGACAATTTTATATTGTAAACTGTTTACGATATCATATCGTAACTACTTTCAGCCAATGACATTACTAGATCGTTTTATTTCGAACAATGAACATGCTGGGAATTTTACAATCCACATTGTACAAAATCGTTTTCTCAGTGTGTGCATCAAAAAACGAACAAATGAATTTTGATTTGCCTTAAAAAAAGGAAAGACAGAAATCAGTCGACCCGCGCGACGCCGTTGATACGCGTATTAGACCCTCGAAACAACGTTATTCTGCCGACGTCTTATCATTAACAACAATTACGTTTACACCGTCCATTAAGCTCTTTCCGCCGGCGAAAAATTACGATAACGGCGCCGCTCTTTTCTAAGTGCGCCGTCGCAAATTAGTCCGCGGAACTACGAAACTGTGAAAAACTGTGTAATTCATAAAAGAAGCCGAGTTTGGCCGCGCGAAAACCGCGGCTAATGCAGCCGGGCGTTGCCGTATCGCGGAATCTACTGGCCGCGCACAATGGCGCGGGCGAATTTCATGAGCCAAAGGATCAGCGCCGCGCTCGACGCGACTATTTAGTTTGGATGGCTGTAACGTATTCCGGGCGACTGCAGTTGCCCGGGATATTCGCAATTTCGACCGAACTCGCGGCCACCGGCCAGATAAGTGCTTGGGCTAACGCAAAACTCGCCATTTGTTGATTAAGGATTGGCCGGCGAAAATGTCACGATCCTATACATTTTTAATTGATAATTAACCGAGGAACGTTGGATCAACTAACAGTCGATGCTCGCGTGATTTTGCATGGAAATGAATTTCATAACGTTTTTAACAATTATAACAATAAATGTTGGATTCCGAATGAGCGGAAACGAGGTATTACGTTGGAGCTACGTGATAATTAATTTTATATCATGTTGATTTTTTTTATTCTGTGAGAAAACTTTGGAGCAATAATTTAATGTTGCTGGAGAATAACTTTAATTAAAATTGCTTGAGTGAATGTTGAGTCAATCTAAATAAAGTTAATTCTGTACCAGAAAAACCTTTTGAAACACAAAGTGTTTAAATTTTTTTGAATTTGATAATTGTTTGTTTGTCTTTTTTTTTTTACTTTTTAGTTATGTTGGAATTACGTAGCATTATTTCTGTAAATGTTTTGAAAGTATTTCGAAAATTCCAACAATTTTTTGATATTGGCTGTATTTGTAACTTATTACACGCGCATTACATGTGCTCCTTTTTCTTTTTTCCTTTCTTTTTTTTTCTGTCCAACGAACAAGCTCGCTCGCGAACTCGTTTTTCACGTAGTTTTGTGTGAAAAAATTCAACATCGAATATTCGTTGATCCAAAATCGATTTTTTTATTGCATTCTCGGTGTTACTATGCGAACAAAAGAAACTTCGAAATGAAAATCCTTTTAAATTCGATTGTAGATAGCTTAAATTGTTCACAATGAAGGAAACGTAGTAATCTGTAGTATTTAAAAAAAAACCCGAAATTAAACGGAAACCTATCAAAGGGAACTTAATTTTAATACAACATTCATAAAAACATTGTGACAATATATTTTTTGCTTGTTACTGCATGATTTTTCATACTGTATTGGAATATGCCAAACATACATTAATTTCTACCAAAGAATTGTGACGTTCATGTGCGATTTGTACGAACATTTTGTAAAACAATTTTTAGGTTAGTTTTACTATTAATGGATGCATCGAAAACTGTAAGAATCAAGTCTGCAAGAATATTCGCTTTGCTTTTACACAATAATACGTAAATGATAATATACTTTTGATAGAAGTACTCTTCTACTCCAGGGCGGAAAAGTCCACTTTTCAGCAAAACAAAAAAACTTCACGCTGGTATAACGAATACATTTTTCCTCAGAGTAATGTACGAAAACTAGTATCCGAAATTTATAATCGATATAAATCGATAGTATTTATAATTGATATATATATCGAAAATATTTATAATTGATATATATCGATAGTATTTATAATCGATATATCGATAATATTAATAATTGATATATATCGATAATATTTATAATTTATATACATCGATAGTATTGATAATCGATCTATATCGATAGTATTTATAATTGATATATATTGATAATATTTATAATTGATATATATCAGTAGTATTTATAATCGATATACATCGATAGTATTTATAATCGATATATATCGATAATATTTATAATTTATATACATCGATAGTATTGATAATCGATATATATCGATAGTATTTACAATCGATATATATCGATAATACATTACTTCAATATCTCAATTTTCGATGTAAGATCCAATCAACGCGCTCATTTCACTGCATTAACAAACTTTTTTCGCAAAATCATTCGTTATCCAAAAATTACCTCCGAACAACGTCGAGGGTCAAGTTTCGCGGGACTTTTTCGCATCGTCTATCGCCACGACTTAATTTCAACGCGGCCCGTCACTTTTTCCCCGCAACGCCGGTCATTAATAATCAACTCGCCGCGGATTCAATTTCGCCAGCACGCATTGTCAAATTCTGTTGAACTAATTAGCCCCGAAACTAACGGAACTTGCCAAACGATGTCTCCGAAGATAGAGAAAACTAGGGTCATCGCCTGTCGGGACTTTCGCCCTCCCAGATGCACGTTTCCCCCCTCCGCCCCCCCGCACCCCGGGCCGCCTCGCCGGCAAACTCTCGGAACTATCAGGCCTCCGTTGCGACGTCATTACACTTCCCGTGTTAAATGGAACAGGCCATTACGTCGACTTACTCGGCGAGCCGACCTTCCTCGTTGTATCTCGGACAGTTGCGGAGATTCTCCGCGTGACAGCGCCGCGGAAATTGCCGCGCGGGCCCGCGCAAAACTTGCGCCGCGATAACGCGGCCAACGATTGTTATTACTCAGCATAAACGGCCCGAATTAAACGGCCGCAACTTCGCCCGCGGATTATGTTGTTGCCGTTCAACTGTTGGAGGTAGTTCGGGTTATTAGGGCTCGGTCCGCAGCGACGATTGTAAATTATAGATGAATAAAGTTTGGCCTTTGACGCTGCCGAGTACCGAGAACGTACGCAATCGGTTTAACTAGCTTATCGCAAGGGACAATCGTTGTCTTTCGGGTTTGCGAAACAAAAGCTGTTGCGGTACCAAGCGACGATACCGTAAAAATGCGCCGGGCAAAAGGTTCGGTCGCAGCACAAGTTTCGTTGGAATAACGGAATGGCAACGTTGGTGTTCGGTCGTCGAAATATTGTCGTTGAAGTTTGCAACGTTGAATAGTAAACGAAAATTAATGAAATATAATTCTACAACGTAGATTGTAATTAGAAATAAAAATCGTATATACTGAAAGATAAAACTATTCAGGCTTCTTTTTTTAAAAACTATACAATAAGATTTACCATCGCTTATAGATATAGATAATTGTATCGAATTCAATTGTTGTTTATTGATAAACGTTGGGAATTTCAAGATTATCTATGTGACTGAAGTTTGCAACGTTTAATAATAAAAGATAATCAATGTAATATAATTCTACAACATACGTTACAATTAAAAATAAAAATTGCGTATTTTAAAAGATGAATATATTCATGCTTTTTCTTGTAAAATTATTCATTAAGATCTACCTTCGTTCATAGATATAGACAATTTTATCACAATTCAATTGTTGTTTATTGATAAACGTTGGAAATTTCAAGAATATCTATGTGACTGAAGTTTGCAACGTTTAATAATAAAAGATAATCATGTAATATAATTCTACAACATACGTTACAATTAAAAATAAAAATTGTGTATTTTAAAAGATGATTATATTCATGCTTTTTCTTATAAAATTATCCAATAAGATTTACCATCGCTTATAGATATAGATAATTGTATCGAATTCAATTGTCGTTTACTGATAATCATTGGAAATTTATGAAGTTGAAGTTTCCAACGTTTATTAATAAACGAAAATTGATAATATGTAATTTAGTAACATATATTATAATTAAAAATGATAAAATTATATTCTCAAACATTGAAATATTCTAATTTTTTCCTGTAAAATTACCCAATCAAAAAGTACTATTATTTGTATGAAGAAAAGTGTATCAGATTTTATTTTCGTTTACTAAGAAACGTTGGAAACTTCAAACTCATGGAAATTTCGAGAATATATGTCACTGAAGTTTGCAACGTTTAATAATAAAAGATAATCAATGTAATATAATTCTACAACCTACGTTACAATTAAAAATAAAAATTGTGTATTTTAAAAGATGAATATATTCATGCTTTTTCTTGAAAAATTATTCATTAAGATTTACCATCGCTTATAGATATAGACAATTGTATCGAATGCAATTGTCGTTTACTGACAAACGTTGGAAATTTCAAGAATATCTATAAGACTGAAGTTTGCAACGTTTAATAGTAAAAGAAAATCAATGAAATATATGTCTGCAACGTACATTGTAATTAGAAATAAAAATCGTGTATCTTAAAAAATGAACATATTCATGCTTTTCCTTGCGAAATTATTTAATAAGATTTTGTTGTCGATTTATTTTTAATTTTATTTTAACCTAACACTTTGTTATTGTTTATTGAATGTTGAATTAACTTTGTGTTAAAATACAGAGTTGCTTTAATTAATGAATGTAGTGATAAAAAGAGGTGATTCACCGTACGTTTCCGGACACGGAATACAATATCTATGGAACGGTGTAATAAATGCGTTGGTAGTTTACGACGTTGAAAATTTAACGAACACGAGTTCGGCAAAGTTTCGTGCAAAATCAAACGTAGAAAGAAACTGACGTTTTTGATGGGAAAAGAGAAATGGTCAGTGAAAAAATGTATTTTTGAATTCACTTCAATTTTTTCACCGTTCGAATTTTCAACGCTGCGAACTTTTTGTGTAATAAAGTTTGTCACACGTTGAAACTACGTTTTATTTGTTAATTTAATAGCATTTTCTTTTTTGTTTCTCTAAACGGACAGCTTTTTTGACAGATAAACTACAACACTTTGTTTCAAGCATTTTTCGAACGTTTTCATATCGTTGCGGTTTTATATCGAAAGTTATGTTATTTCGACGAGTTAATTAGACCGTGACAAATAAATAACAATGTAAAACAACAAATAAAACTTTATTTCACGACGTAACTCGATTGTATATATTTAATTACTACTCTACATGGGTACGTTTTCTCAAAAAAAAAAAAAAAAAAAAATAAAATAAAATCGTATAATGTAAAGGAAGAAATATATTAGCGTCTGTTACGGGGTCGCGGTCCACGGGGTTTTCGAAATATTTACGGGACACGTTTCAGTTATTTGTACTCAATACGATAAAAATATTGACGAATCGGTTTTAAAGCGTTCACGACACATTTTTCGAATATTTAATCCCTCCAAGTTTATGAAAATTTGATATCTTTAAATAATTCTATGCAAAGTTCATGTCAAAGTGACATAAATATTAGTTAATTACCGAAAATGAACGCACTGAGAAAACCATATTGTAATCTTTACTTTATATATCGTCATGTGGACAATTTCATGTAGTAAACTGTTTTACATGTTGTATCGTAACCTCTACTTCATATATCGTTACGTGGACAATTTCATGTAGTAAACTGCTTACGATATCATATCGTAACTAACTCCAGCCAATGACATTGCTAGATTTCTTTATTTCGACCAATAAGAGTGCTAGAAATTTCATAG
>JABFOV010000840.1:0-31056 GCA_022817685.1 Aradophagus sp. ZL-2020
TCAATCAGCAGTGCTCGATGTATGTAAAAAATGAAATTACGTGGTTTGAAAATATGGCAAATTTTACATGTATTTGCTTTTAATATTTAATATTTTGTTCTTGTCCGGGAGTATCTCGGCAACGGTTTCGATATTATTTCATTTCCGTCTTAAAAATCAATTTCAATGTACGAATAAAATCGAGTGCTTTTGATCGCGTCCCAAGATTTTAAGTACCCGGTAATCACATAGAAGTAGAACTCGCGCGCGATTACCGTCTACTTGTATGATTGAGAATGGATTCTGAAAAGAAGTTGCGCAAAAGTTTGATGGATTTTACTCACTTTAGAGCTTTGTAACGTTCCTTCTCGGGATTGTTATCTGGTGGTTCGCACTCGAACGATGCCAAAGCCAGAGCTGAAGGAGAATCGTAAACACAAATTTGTTAGACGTGGAATATTGAATGCACATGATTGATGGTGGTTTGTTAGCATCTTTGCCAGTTTATTGCATGCAAATGTTTCATGCGCTTTCCATCCGCCATTGACATTCATCAATACATAAAATACGTTCACTGAATAACATCATAAATTTCAGGTTGCAAAGAAAGATCACGAAGGCAATTTTTAATGCTCAATAATTTAAGTTTAGAAATGTTTGGAGTATTATGCAGTGAATTATAAAACAGTTTTATATTTTGTAACGGATGTAGTTATTGATATTATTTATTTACATTGTGTTGATTTGAATGTTAATTTTGAATAAATTTTTATTTTTTATTGTAGGTAAAGATTCTAATTTAAAATAAATAAGTAAATATATAAATAATTGTTAATTCTATTCTTTCTATTTTTAAACGTTTACTATGAAATAAAACACTTTTATTCACCATTTTCTGTCAGGATCGGGCTTGCCTGCAAGAAAGCAATGACGCGTGGATTCTTTTCAAAAGGACAGGCTACTTGTTTCCAGGCGATGAACTCCGTCACTTGTTTTGCTAACTGCCAGAACTTCTCGAAGTTGATGTGACCATTGGGCAGCCTGCAACACACACGCGTAAACCTTGAGTTTGCGTGCCACTTCTCATCCTTTACATGACTCTACATTGTCACTTTATTTCGTTATTTGAATTAGCATAAAATCCAGAGACTCTTAGTATGTAGATAAACGAACGTTTTTATACAAGTAATAAAGTTTAAGCGTATACTTCGACTGCGAAAATCGTAAAAAGTGAAACGTTGTATAAAATTATACACTGTCTTACTTAAAATTGTTAATTCATTAAATTATTGTTATTTAAACATTGTAATAAAAAGATGAATACAATATACGTTTAATTAAGTAATTCAAAGTTTTATCAATTCTTAAATTTTATGATGTTTAAAAAAAAAGTCCAAACTTTTTCTACAATTTCCCAAGTTTAATTTTGTTGACAAAAAGTCCCTGATATTTTTACTTGGTCACTCTATTGTCAATTAACATCTGTGCCCTATTGCTCCGACTTTTTTCGCCAATTCGCATCTCAGCTCGTACACGCCCAGTAATTTCACCTTCATTTTTATTACCAAGTCATTGTCCAGTCTGACTAGTGACAAAAACAAAAAAGTCGATTTTCATAATGCCCTAATAATATCTTGAAATCAATTATTTTTCGACCCCTGACTTTTCTTAATCGGCCATGCAGACGTTCTCTTTTATTTGAGACGATAAATCTTAATTGCTGCGATAAAAATACAAACAAACGCTCCGTACAAAAGGGATGCAGCCCGACGATCGACAAAGAGTTCGTTGGAAAAGTAAAGTGCGAGCCACGAACTTTGCCATTTTGCACTGGATTTCACCGTCGGTTTTTCGGGTAACGATCGCGCTCCGGCGAAATTACGACTACGTAAACTGCGCTCACGTAGCATCGTCGCAGATGTTCCACAGTCTTCGGCACGTAAAAGGATTCGTTTTCGGTGCAGAAGCACGCAGTCGTCGTCGATAAACCATTCGCAAACTAGCCGACGGAAATTTCGTAGCGCGTTCCACGTCGCATCGAACTTTACTTCTTCGTCGAAAATTTGTGAGTTCTCACACTTTTTGTACTGTCGCTAAATTGAATGTACAAAAATTGTTGTGTAACATCGATTTCTTTTCGCCAGTAGTAAATAATTGGTAAATAGTGACTTAATTTTGAGGTAAGTAATCTGATATAATGGTATAAAAAGTAAAAATTATGTTCTGAATTATGAACTACAAAATGTAAAATATATTTTATTTAAAATGTTGGTTAATCTGCAAATAAACTTTAGTTTTTCATACAAGTTCAATTTTTCTTGAGTATATATTTTTTTTTAATAAAGTTATCTAAGCAAAATTACTTTTGTTATAATTACTAAAGACTGAAGCAATCAATGTCGTTAAATAACTATCCGAAATCTCAGGTCCCCTTCGCGGAATAATCCCCTTTTGCAGTCTGCAAGCGGCATTTCCTTATTGTCGTCAGGAACACCATTTCTCGGTTCGTAATCTGGTTCACGAGTTGTATCGTTGTCGATGAGTTTCGCCCAACTTTTGTCATTAGAACTTTAATAAGTTAATACACTTAATCGTATAAACTGATAATGACGGGTTTCAAAAGTAAGCAGTAGCGAGTCAAACTGTTTCAAATGTTTCAGCCTATCCCTCTCTAGTATTCGACTTGACCCAAACTAGAATGGACTTATTTTAACCGCAATCAATAATTACCATTGCTTACGTTTGTCACTCGTCTTTTTATCACTTCCTTGATTTTTGATTTCAGAATTGTTAGTTCTCGTTGACTTGAACAAATATTTTTACCTAGACAATGGTACATGTTTCGAAATATCGCAGTCGAAGTTAATTTAATTGTGTTTCATTATAACTTTTGCGAGTTTCACATGAAATGATAATTGAATTAAAATGGATTTAATTCTATGACATTCGGAGCTTTCCAGTTATAATGGAATATGAGTAAATTCAAGTGAAAATGCACGAAAATTATATGAAAAAGAGTACATTTCGTTGGAATTCCAAAAATTATTTTTCCTTTTTTTTTTTTTTTAATTAATTTGAAACAGTCAAGTTGTATTGACAAATTAATTAAATTATATTGAAGAACCAAACTGACAAACAATTGACAATTTTCTTTCACAATGATCAGTAGCTGCGTTCACAGTATACCAAACAAAGTAAATAAACTTCCCCAAGAAGGAAATTGAGTTACTCTGTGTACTTTGTTCGATATATACATAAAAAAGACAAAAAAAGTCTAAAACATTAATCCGGTTAATTTTGTTTTCACGGTTTCACCAAATTATGGTAATGGCGTAATTTTGAAAGATGTAAGAATTTTGCTCACTTGTTGCTGCATCCCTCGTTAAGGAAATAAAGGTCTTTAACGAGCAGACTGAAAAACGGAACGACGATTCGTTGCCTCTCATCGGTGGCCCCAGCGCTGCGCCACATAGCCGCCTTCAAAGTGCTACGATAACTGCTGAAATTGCTGCTTGGGTCCATTTGATGTTCCAGGATTGAAAACTTGGCGGACTGCACTTTCGACCACTGCAAAGCAAACGTTCGATTGCAACTAACATAAAGTTTTTTCTCTCTTTTAAATAAGATATATTCACTTGTTTGAGTTTTAATAAAATCATTTATAATTCTTTTTTCTTTATTACTTGAAATCGTAATATTAAATTAAAACTTTTGATTGAAAATACCACTAATAAACAAAGATATAGAAATGTAAGACATTGACGTACATATCTATTAATGCATCTCACTCAACATTATCTTTTAGTCCAAAATGGCATGTTATACTTCAGACGGAAGTAATGCATTTAAAGTCATCTTTTTTTAACAACAAATCGCAACTTTATCTCTGCGGTTCAACAGCCCGGCAATTTCCGTGGATCGTTGCACAGAGAAATTTATGTTTGTTTTTTATTTGACAGGAAGAATAAAAGCGCGGCCTCAAATACAATCGTTAAGTCAGAAAATTTCGTAGCACGCGTCTCAATAGGCAAAAGATTTAAAGTAACGATTTAAGGCTTTGTACTCATTCGAGTTACATTCACGATTCAAAGAGTACTCTGAACGGATGGAATTCCATTCCAGATTACCACAAATGTAGCGTAAGATAATCCTCTAAAAGCAAATGCTTTTATCAACATACCTCAGGGTTAAACGTTATAATACGTTAGATTAAATTCACATCATGCGTGTCGTAGTATGATTATAAAAAAATTGATAAAAAATCATTATGCATAATTTACACGAAGTTTTGCTGATTAAGAAAAAAATTCGAAAGTTTAAAACTAATCCATCAATTACTTGCAAAGACTTTAAATCCGACAATTTTATACTTAATGTAATTAAGAATGAAGTTCAAAAATTTATCAAAACTATATTTTCCGATAAAAAATTATTGCAATAACGTCATCACAAAGCTTTATTTCTTACTTTCTTTTCTTTTCGCTTTATTTTTCTCGTCTATTATTCACGTCAACTTGGTAAAAAGTGGCCAACGAAATACGGAAAAAAAAAGGATGCGGTAATTAGCTGATTTCCCGGGACATTAGTGACTTTAAACTTTTCAATTAACCCAGATTGAGTAGTGAACGTTTCGTCGGTTTCGCGGAACGCGCGCCGATAAAATTCAATTACGCCAGTTTAGCAGTTCCGTTGTATGTCACTGAAAAATTCATTCCAGTGCTTCGTTGCGGTCGATTTATGGGGATTATGGCTAATTTCTGCTCACCGTTTTTTTCAGCCGCGATATTGGCGACATGTTCAAGCCGGCGATGATGGCCATCAGCGAGTTGAAATTACCGATGTTGAAGCACTCGCGTGCCGTTTCGATCCAGTATTCGACCACCCTAACCCGCTGTTTCTTTTTTGCATGCTGAAAACACAATGGGGTTAACTTTTTTTGTGCACGAATTAATGCCAATCCCGTTGATTGTGACGCAAATCAATTTCTCGGATCAGAATGACCGTTCGGAACATTGTCCCGATAAACATATTTATTTGTGAAAAAGCATTTTACCGTTTATTGGATTTGGCATTGAATTGAAAATAAATATAAATAAAAGAAATACGAAGAAAAATATACTCTAAAATTTCCTACGTTTCTTTTTCGCAATCGTAAAATCTGAGATATTTGGAAACGTATTTTCAAGCGCAAGCTGCAACACTCGTTAAAAATGAATTTCGCCGAACCGCCGAGATCCATATATTCGAATTAATGTAAATTATCCATCAAAGAGGCTAACGTGAAATCTTGGCTATCGTGAAAGGCATGTAGCGCCATTCATCAAACTTTCCAATAAAATATTATCATTCGCGCTGTTCAAAAACTAGAAAAATTTCATTTAATATCGTAAAGTACTATTATCATTTTTCTCGCATTGCCGGCTGAGGGGCCGGGGCTGCGAAAAGCTCGTGCATTCGAGGCGTCGATAAATCGTCAATTCAACTTTTAAAATTTCATAAAAAGATTGCCGTCAAAAGATTATCGATGAAACGAATAGTGTCATAATGCTGAGACGGCGTTTGCTATTCAACAGTGCGCCTTCCCCGTCGTTGGTCTTACTTTGCCCGGGTCTTTTGAACTTGGACATTACCGTGCCGTCTTAATAACATTGCCGTTGATGAAGGCAACAAAAACCGATAACAAATTGCAATCTCGGCGGCGGAAAAGAATCCACCATTCCACCATTAAAAGTCAATTCGCGTTCATTAAATCCCCTGTTCCAGATGTCACCCTGATTCGCCGATCAATTTTCATTAGCGTCACGCAAATTATTATCTCTCGTCTACCTTGCAGACTTCTGTCGCGACGAAGTAGCTTAGCCGGTTGAACCATTGCACGTACGATTCCAGATTCCGCGTCTTCTTCATGTCTTTGAAGGAGGTTTCCAGATGCGGCGACTCCTGCGAAAACCAAAATTACCTGATTAACGTTTCAACTTGCGTCACTTGGTTATTAACTGACGATTGCAATTTTCACGCGTCATCAAGCATTAAACGAACGAAACGTACGTGGGAAAATTCATTAAATTCGCGACTATAAAGTTGCTTTTTGTTTGGAACGGGTGCACGAACCTTGGCGAAAGCTTGAACGAACTCTTCGGGGCCGATATAAGAGAGCCTCTCCAGCTCGACGTGAGTCAATTGTTGCGCCAGCACCGTCGCTGAGGGACACAGCTCCGTTATGTCAACCTGCAAGTCAAATTATAGTTCATTTAATCAACAATGCGCTCTGTGTAAGAAACACAAAGTAAATGTCTTTTTTAGCTGAAGTTAATTATATTAGTGGACAGTTCCTTCTATACCACCGGACTTTTGCTTTTAATGTAAATTGAATTTAAATTTATGGAATATTTTTATCGTTGACCGAGAATCTAAGATATCTCATTGTCAGATCAAAATAATGCTGTTGTTACTTCAACGTCTAGTGTTTCGTATGGAATGTGTAGTAGTTGCACAATTAACAATTAATAAATAATAATTAAAAAATAGTTAATTAAATATTTAAACAATTATCAATAATTAACAATCAACATTGGAAACAATCACGTTGTGTTATATGTTGCATGATTTGAAATATTTATTAAACATTTATAATATGCAGAACAGCTTTTTACAAAGTAATGATCACAAAAAACTATCACCATTATATTATAGTAATGATTACCAGTATTTACTCTTGGTAAACATACTTCTCGATATTGATTCAACCTCAATATAAATGCGGCCTCAAATGTATATATTAATGTTAAATTAATGTTAAGTTTTGAGTTACTGATTGTTGTAGCAATTAATAAATCAAATCCCCATCAATAATTTTGGATGTTTATCGCAATTGGAAAATGTTAATTATTAATGCACAACTTTAAACGCGACAAAAATTATAACAACATTATTTATCTGTTAAAAGTAAAGTCATCAAATATGGATATATTATAATGGAGTTACTTTTTGTTATACCGTCCTGTTTCTTCATAAATGTTTTAACGCATTCGAATGAAGAAATATTCTCTTAACAGATTAAATTATTTCAAATACGTTCTTTAACGTTATTCTTTCACAGAAATAACTATTTTATTAGATTGCATTCAGATTCTTCGACAGTCAATCCATGCATCATATTGCTAAATCCTAATAAAAATTGCGTTGTTCGCGAAAAAAAAAAAAAAAAAAAAAAAGACGAATTTGCGGGAAAAAGTATTTCCAACAATAACAGCCAAAACTTTTGTTATGCATATTTCCACGTCAAACCGCATTTGGCAGATTCGCGGGACTTACAAATTAACGAATTCTATCTATTTCATAAATATGCAATATCGTATATCGGCAGAAATATATTGTCGGCGCGGTGTAAATTTGCAACGCAATTATTTAAATTTGTTTTTACAATATTATCTTTATTCGACCGATCGTTTCACCGTCGCCTGGTGTTCCGCTGTCGAACCGCGTTGATAACCTCGAGAGGTGTAAGTGTGCGGGTCAATGCAATGATCAAACGTTGCTACGTGCGAGTTATTCGACGAATATAAATTCAACCGCGTCCCAGAAGGGGCTCGGCGGACTATTTTTCTTGATGCGCCGTATAGTTCCTTGGCCACTCGATTCCAAGTGAAATATTCGCCCGAAGGATTCTGCCCATTGCGCAGGGCTACCGCATACATAATTCCCGAGCGTGTTGGGTTATTCGCCCCAATCGGAATTTTCTTGCGCTTCCTTCACACACCCGCGCGTCCGTTGCCGCGCGTTTGTTTTCCAACGAATAATTATTATTTCAATCTAACTTATTGAACCTTCCAGCGCGTGGTAAATTAGTCGATTAATTATTCAAAATAAGAATTAATGAATATTGATTAGTCGCAATTATTCAATATTACACTTCGTGTCAATATTAGCCTGATGTTTGAATTGGACGGGTCTGTAAAAAGTTTGTTCTGTGTATATGCACTGTAAAAAACCGATAAAAAATTCTGTTTTGAATTTGACGGAATTTCGCAAAGTAAACGTGAAAGTTTGTTTTGTATGACAAACTGTCGACAATATTATCAGTTATGTTTGGATCGAGATACCGTAGCTCATATTTGAGTTAAATTCAAAACGGTTTCTAAATATAAAAGTATGTTATGAATGTTATATCTATTTACTTTATATTTCAACAGATTCTATTGAATGGAGATTAGTTAGTTTAATTTCCGTCTAATTTATAATTATTGATTTACAGTAGACACCCTCTCAAACAAATTTTTTTTGTTCGAAACTCAATCTCATTTTGTCAAGATCTGGTCGATTTTTTTCCAAAGAAAATTTTGTCTTGAAAAAGTATATCTTTAGCCAAGATAATTTATCTTCCTATACAATATTTCTTTATACATTATTTACATTTACTTGTAGAATTCACTGTTGCAAATAACATGAAATTTCGCATAATTTCATATACTCTCGTACACATTGTTTCCACGTTATTGCAAAACACTATTATTTTTTATTTCTCTTGGACATTTAACAAAAAATTCAAATGAATATGAACGAAATTCTTGCCGAACGCTCGTAATTTTGCGTCTCGACTCTTCGTTAGAGACTAATGGAATATGTCATTACCTTAACAAAGCATGTTATCGTACGAAACGAACGAAACGTGCTTGTTGAAAGACATTGAACGTCACTGCTTCATGAATTATTGCAACGGATTTCTCCACGGGGCATCGGGGAATCTCCTGTTTCCTCGGCACATACGAGTCGTCCGCATATTCAAAACGCAGCGACCACCTCCGAGGGCGGGAATTTCGCGGCGATTCGATGAAAAATTAACGCGCGACGTAATTGCGTCGAAATTTCGCGCGGAAGTAGCGAGCGGTCGAAAATAACGCCAAGATAACTCTACACGCGCCATCCGAAGGAAGACGGCTTCCTAACGTACGTACGGATTCATAAATTATTAGATACGAATAATACCGCGCAGTTTGCACTTTACGCCAGTTCTCGCAGGAGATACGCAGTTGTAAAGTTCCATGGCAACGATGTTATCGCGGTTGCGAGATATCCGCGCGGCGAAACTGCCAGTTTGCTCGACATTTAATGCCCGCCATGTAACGAGTATAACGCGGCTAACTTTCTTTCGTTGTGCTCGCGTCAATGAGCCGTTCCGTTCCAATAACGCGAAATGTCCCTTACGACTTGCCGGCTTAGTTGTTGCTTGATACTAACCGTGCCATTTCGAATACTTTGGGTCTCCATTTCGGAATTAGCATATCGGTATACGCTCACAGTAGATGGCTCTTGCATTGCTATTGTCTTTGTTTGAACTTCTGTTTGCTTGTTAGAGTATTTTATTTATTTCTTTTCATTTCAAGCGCAAAATATGTTAAAAGTAGAGTGTAATGTAAAATGTACTATAAAATTATAGTTGAGTTGTTATTTTCATTAAAATTCTAGTTTATAATTGAAATAATCGTTATTCACTATTCTTGTAATTCATAAATTTTCATCATGGAAATTCCACAATGTCATTTTCTGGATGTAGTGTTCAGTTTTCCAAATCTGTTTACTTTATTATGTTAATTCGAATTTAACACACGGCGAACAATCAACAATTGAGTTCGCCCAAGAACACGAGTTAATTTTTGGAGTTTCATATTCCATTTAATAAGTTAAATGTTTGCAATGCAATGCAGAGTTTCGAGGACGGAAGAAAGTGGTTTTTCTTGATTCACGCTTTGATAAAAAATTTGGTTCATCATACCTCGCATTCTTATATTTTTTCTTTCCTCCATTTTCTCTTTGACTTTTTTCCCCCTTTTTTTGGCGAGACAGTGCTCCGTAACTCTTAATAAGTTTCTCTGTAACTCGCCATCGACCAAAGCAACGGCCAACGAGGTACCTTAAGAGAAGCGTTATGTCAAAAGGGAAGCAGTTGCATAGGAGAAAACCCTGAATAATTTGCGTTGCGGCGAAAAACGGTCGACCCGTTATTTACATTTTAATAACGATAATTTTTCGGTCGCACAAATTAAGTACAACGAACTGAAAAAGCCTTGTAACCTGGTCAATTAATCTGCGGCCGGGAAGATTGTGTAAACGTATTTTTGTACAGCCTAAATAAAAAAGTCGCGTTTTTATGCCTCTGCAGAAGGCGAAATAACGACTCTTACACATGATTATGTTTTGCGCATGCACAATTCTCAACTGTGCGAACAAGAATTTTGCGCTGTTGCCTGAAATTCTCGTTCGCACCATTTAGAGTATAAATTTCAGGACGGAGTTTTTATAAATTTGAATAATTATATCAAATAGAAATGTATAAAATCCAACAAAATGCTAAAACTTGATTACGATAATTTACTTTGCAATTTCAACAATTTTTGTATTAAAATAAAGGAAATTATTTAATCAACCTGATGTTTGCTGAATCAAATTGGATTTGCTAATTTAAAAATACGAATTTAACCAGTGAAGTCAAAATATAAAGTTTGTTCTATACTTCAGCACAATTTTCCAAAAAAATGTCGACCGTTTTACCCTTTATTGACAATCGTGCTTAATTAATTTTATAAATTATCAAGTAGATCTTGCATAAAAACACTTAACTCCCATTTTTACATTCAATTAACTTCAAATATTCACCGTTAAACCGACAGAAAAAAGCATGGCAAACTAAAATTATAATTAACATAAAAGGTACGGAATCCCGCTATAGGACATTCTCAATGTAGACAAGCTTCAAGATATATTTTAACATCGTTAAACGTCAAGCTTTTTATAAATCCTTGGTTAAATCGCATCTGTTAACAATTTTACGTGGAAAAGCAATTTTTCACTCATCAAGTTTCCGGCGTTCCGAACTCTTTTCTCCGTTAATTATCAAGGTGTCAATTACGGCGAATTATCATCGCTCGAAAAATCGAAATAAAGAAGTTCGCGACGGAAAACGCAGCGGAGGGAAAAAAACGATTCGCCGTGCGGCACCGGCGCCGTGGGTTTAAAAAGGCGAGACGAACTTGCAGTTTAATAAGCTCGAGGATCTTAGAAAGCACAAAGTACTTGTCCGTAAGTGCATCGAGATGCTCCGAACATTTTATTTTTCCAAAGTCGGCGCTCTTTCATTCCGTCTTCTCTTTTTATCCCTTTTATTCTTCCGTCCCCGCCTTTGATTTCCTTCTTTTTCTTTCTGTCCCCCACTTTCGCTTGCAACTACGACCGCTTCTCGTCCTGACTGATGTCAAAAATATTACGCCCGCGTTATTATTGCCGCGAAAATTTCAGCCGGGAAGATGGAATTCCTGCTTTGGTAGCCAACAGCACAGGTTATATGTTTCGCCACTTGAGCCAAACTTTGTATTCTTGTCTCGAGCGCTTTCGAAACAATTTGGCGCACGAAACTTCGGCCAGAAGTGTATATAATGTCATGCAACGCGATATCGCCGTACATAAATTCCCTTACTTTGCGAAATTTCTCCCGGGCGATTCGTGCGGGATTTCGTTCGATGAAACATCGGTTTGATTTTTTTATTAAATTTCAATCGCAACGCGCTCGAATTCAATTAACGGCACGTCATGTGCACCGAGAAAACGAAACTGCATAAGATTTGTTTTGAAACTGTGCCATTGCAAAGTTTTGTGTAAAATCTTGCATAATTTGCGAATGATTCATCGTGGACTGGTGTTTTGACGAACTAATATCATTAGAGGATGTTATAATAACTTCACTGATATCATTACTTAAAGTTTCGTATGAAAAATATTAAAAGTAATTAAAAAAATGTTTAAAAAAAATGAAATCTGACAGCATTAGACAAGATATTTACATAAAATAAATATTTAGAACATTTTTGCAATTCCGTTTTTCTGGTAACATTGCAATTGACTAAATCCTATCGTTGCATTTAAATATATCTATTCAATTAATCCGACTGTGCTTGTGTTATATGTCTGTTACAGTGTCGGAGCAAATGCTATTATCAGTTAAACGAAGCTCATGGAAAGTGTTCGACTCTTGGTAACGTTCCGCTGTAATTATGACAATGCATTTAATGAACGTCAAAATGTCGCGCATTAGCGAGTTTGGGACTGAAGTTAAATTTCGTATCGATTAGACGGCGGGTCGCTCTTATCAAACGAGAATGAACTATTAACAGGTGTTGCGCGGAAGATAGCACATGGGGTTGCGAGCAATCGAATTATATGGATAGTTGTGGATATTCAACGGCGGAAGTCTTCGGGCCTGGCGAGCGGTATAAAGTGCGTCGTCGCGTCAGGGGCTTGTAATTTCGTTGGCGAAATTGTTGGCGGAAGTAGGACTGACTAATAGCATTGACTAATCATGTTGAACACTTTTCGAGGGATTAAAGTGATAATGTCGTAGTATGGTCTGCAACTTGACTACTGTAATAAAGTTATTCGTAAACATTAGGCACATATCGCGTGTCGGCGATATAAACATTCTTGACAATTTCCTTCGGTTTACTGTATACGAAAAATCGGATTAGCGGATAAGTACACCGGTTAACTTCAGCGAAGCGTTTCTGAACCATTTTTCTGGAACGCGGCTGTATTCGAGAATTGATACAGAAAGTGTTTCGGCGAATACAATGAATGCTGGGTACGGGCTGCTTTATAGCGAAAAGTCGGCCACTGGAAGAGATTATGCAGGGCAAAAAGTGAAATGTAACCGGGGGTGATGTACAGTTCGGTGAGTCCCGACGAATTCGTCGAGTCGCGGATGAAGATTAACTAAAAAAATTGGAATGGAAAAAAAGAAATTATTAAAGACAAGTGAAATACAACGTCGTCGAGGCAAGGGATACGCTTTGTTGAAAAACGGGTGTCTTGTTTGAATGTGCATCTAGTTTGCCACGTGGTAATTACCATGTACTGTAAGTTTAAAGATGAGGAGAGAAAAAAGACCGAGTAAAAATAATCATTTTTCTTTGATAGGGGTAGATATACTTCTTAAAATTGAAAGAAATGTTACTTCAAAAATATAGGTCTTGAGTATACACGGGGAATGTAGAAAATCAATTTTAGTATAAATTAATCATTTTCTTGTTTAATAAATAAACCCGGACAGTGATTTTAACTACTCCTCTTAATGTAAAACCAAATATTATTAAGAAAAACATTAATTCTTATTCAACTACTTGTCTATACAAAAGTACTTCCTTTTAAACTGAAATTTCCAAAGGGCACCAGTCTTTTCGTAACGATATAGCCGTTGCATTGAATCCAGAGGTTCTATCGAAGCCCCTCTATGATTATATCATAGAAAGTCGCGAAACGCCGTCGAGTAATCGAATTAATTCCACTGCAAGTTATTTAATATCCGGTTATGTCGATGCGTCTCACATTGAATGTCTCACATTATCCCGCTCGGAGGCTCGGTTGGACATAATGCCGGGGCAAGTTCATGCAAGTTACAAGTCTTCAATGAGCGTGTATTTGACGTAGTGGTGCGGCGTAACCGGGCGAACAGAGAGTCGTGTTAGTCAAAGGGTTGAAAGCTTTTGTAAGCCGGTAAATTGCACGCAGGGAAACCAACCTGGGAGAGCTGCTCGGTGGCTGCCTCGGTCGCCAGTCTGGCCAGACCCTCCTCGTACCTCTCCAGGGCCGTTAGGCGCAGCAGTAAATTTTTCAGCAACACCGACACGTCCTCCATAGCAGCGTCGTCGACGGCGGCCACCTTCTGAGTAATGGACCTCACGTGGCTCATTACCCTCTCGTCCCGGAAGTCGTACGGGAAGGTCTCCGTCCATTCGGCCAGCAGTTGCACTAATCGTGGCACGAAACGATGAAGGCGCTCCTGTTCAAAAGTTTAAGTGAAAATCATTCATGGCTATTGAATAGAAATTACTTTGACGTGGATCTACATTATTTCAGCGAAACGTTGAGACAATGTTTCACGTGGCAATGAAAAGAAATTGCCGCCATAATTGAAATGCTGAAGGAAAATGATTGTGGTATATGATGTTGCGGAACGTTTGGTAGGAATTCTCGTTGCTTGTATATTTTCCATTCCACGGTTTTAGAATAAGTGCACTCTTTCTATCGATTTTTTTTTTCATGCAAATCTTTAACTAAATTTCGAGAATAAAATTGTGGAAAATGGTTTTTGTTTGAAAATTTAAATGGAGAGAGTAAATGTTTTGTTTTATTGAGTGGATACTTTTACTCCTGGAAAACTTTGTTTCGTTTTATTTGAGATTCTTGTTTTAAATTCGGAAATTTCATCATATTCTTTTGTAAAAACTGTAAAGGTTGTAGACATTTAAGGTTAACTCTAATAAAAGCAATATTTAATAGATAATGTAATTAATCTAAGTTTCTTTAAATTTTCATGTGCTGAAGTAATTAAAATACTAATTAGATTCGTATAATTTATAGATAGTTAAATTTGCATTCTTCTTTGTATTCAGTTTAAATTTATGATAAGTATTTCAAAACAAAGAAGTTCACTTTGTATAAAAAACTATTGTACGCATTTTTTCAGTACAATTATTTTAATACTTTGTTTTCATGGAATTTACATTTATGTATTTATATTTTGTGTTTTCTATACGGACCACGTTTTGTTCCAAACATGAATAACAGCATTCAGCAACGAATACATTACAAACTTTAATAGTCCGCCACGACGACTGCGCCAGAAAAATTCTTAGCCAGTGTAAATTTTCAGCATTTCAATTCATGGTTTGTTCGTTTTCTTGAAACGTTGTTAGTGAGTAAATGCAAATAAAAATAATAAAATAATGTCGTATTCAAAATATAATTTTATTAAAACGACAAAAAAAAAGAAACAAGATAAGGGAATTAAAATTTCGTTCAATATAAAATAAATAAAAGATTTATGCATTTAAATAAGTATAATTTATCTGCTTTATAAATTTGGATACCTTTATGTGATTTCAATTTGATTAAATTCATTTGTATCAACATTTCACTGAACTTTATCATAGTATTACAATTGTTTGTGCACACATTTTGAAATTTACTAACTAATGACGTAGTAATCATATTTAATATACTTTATTTATTCTATATATACTAATGATATGTTGTTGAAACATATGCTTTTCATAAATAAAATATAATTCATTAAAATAATAAACAATACATTTTATTATTTTTGAATAAAGTTGGTCTATATTCAAAATAATGTAAAATAATACGGTGCATTCAAAAACTGATCATTAAAACTTGTAATCGCTGCAATTAACGAAGTTATAACTATAGACTTATACGACGCCCCTTTTGTATTAAGCTTCAGTAACTCTGAATATATTTTTGATAATGACGAAAAGTTTGCAATTAGAAAGCAATTTTGGAAAAACTTCAGCAAAATCATAAACAACATGATAAACAGTAGTAAAACTTGTAATTAAATTATCAGTTTAAGAAAATTTCGCACTGTGAAATTGACGTTGATATTGACGTTTATACTGTTTTATTAAGCAAATTAGTTTAATTATTTCTGTTGTATGTATATATATTCTTGATTTATTATTTAAGATAAATTTTAACAATTCTTTCACGCTTTTTACTTTTCAGATGCATCAAGTCGTACATTTTGAATGACATTCATTAGACAGCTTAAGTATGAAAAATTATGTATAAAATGAAGGTATGCAAAATCTAACATTTTATGAAATAAAATTTTGATAACGCAAGAAGATGTATGTAGCATGTAACACATCAAACAAGTAAAATAAAATAAACATTTAAAAATTAATTGCTGTTCTAGAGAAATAAAATTTCAACGATGAATAATTGGAATTGAAAGTCACATTTTTTTAAATAAAATATTTAATTAAAATCATAAGTTATTTAATCTTTCATTTAATAGTTATCTGTAAGCATATATTATTTGAACAATATTTTATCAATATTCGATATTCAATAATTTTAGCGAATCTTTGTTTAGCGAATGTTATAAAGTTTTAATATTATTATTTCAGATACACTTTTTATATTTTATTGCATTTTTAACCAGAAATAAAAAACACTCAACAATTAAAATGTTCATATTCACTGTAAAAAAAGAATGTAAGTTTACATTAGATATCATGTAAAATTACAGTAAAAGTGTAAAAGCTAACGAATGAAGCAATTTCATTGGTTAGCTTTTATATTTTTACTGTATTTTTACGTGATAAGTAGTGTAATTTTACATTTCTTTTCTACAGTGTTATGCCAATGGGTGACGATTAACTACACTTTGTATATGAGATAATAACGTGTACAATGCAATAAAGAAATTCTTTGTTAAATTCATAACGTTATTAAAGAATTCCACGTTTAAATGTCACGCTTGAAGAATCAAATTATAAGTAATTTGTATTAATTAAAGCTTGGTTGCTTTATTTCAATAGTTAACATCAAGTGCGAGTACAAATAAAATAATAGTGTATATTTCAAGAAACAATTGTAAATGCTTTTTTAAATAAGAACTTTAAATTCAAACAAACAAAAATAATGAAATCAATAAATCATATAACATAAAAAAGTGATGGAACGATTTTTATTTTTATACTAGATATATGAACATTTTTTTAATTTATAAAAAGTGACCTGCGTCAGCAAAAGGGTAATTGAATTAAAAAGAATTTCGATATTTCAGCATTTAAAGAAAAATTACATTAAACATTTAAATACACACTATAAAATGATTTTACTACACGTGCGAAAATCGTTATATATTTTCACTTTTCCAGGTTGCACTTCCTAATAACAAAATTATCAGTCTTCTCTCCTTCATATTTTGTTATTAAAATTGAGCTTTTGTGGAAAGGAATTTAACGATTTTCATCGCAAACTAAGTTTACGTCGCTTCACACACGACGTGGCAAGGTAAAAAGGGCTACCACTTTGGCGCGAGATCCGAGTAAAGTAGGGGTGTCGGCGAATCGACGGCGCGGGTCAGATGAGGTGATAATGCACGCAAAGTTTGTCACACGGCTCATTCTTACGTGGCTTACCTTGCCCCCTTCGCCGGTGAGGTTTTGCTGATGCTCGCAGAGGGCGCAGACCTCGCCGAGCAGCTCGTGCGGCTTAATGAAGAGCCGAGCGCTGAGCAAAAAGGCGAAGAGGTAAGCTCGATCGGGATAATACTTCTCGGTTGGTACCATGTGCTGCACCAGGGCCTCCAAGGATCCTGACACCAGATTACCGTCACGGTAAACCAAAGCCTGCAACACAAAGAGAGCAACTTCAGACCGGCTAAGCTGCGACCAAAGTACCGCGGGATTAACCGACGTACGGGCTATTGTTTGAGATGTATGCTTTCGTCTTGCGCATCGCCTTTTTGTTTGCCGATGCCGTATTAGCACGGCGCTTTTTCAAACTCCGCTGTGTTTGCATTCGAATACTTGTTGTCTTGGGCGAGGCCGCTTCTTTTCGTTGACTTGGAGAAGCATAGTCAACGCTCAAGTGAAAACTAATTAGGGAAGGACTTGGAAATTTTAAAGTTTCAGTTGCAATTGTTTCTTTTGGTAATTGAATGTGTTTCGCAGTTTTAAGAAAACACTTGTCGGAGCTTTAATAAAAGATAATGGGTGTTCATAATAGTTAACGTGGAACTCAAATTAAAATTTTTCTAGATTTGATTGAAACTCATTGAAAACAATTTTCTTATAAATTTGAATAAATATTAATATTATTATTACGCTTTTGAAATTGTATTATTACATTTATTATTTTCATTAATAACGTTTAAAATTAGCCAGTGCTTAGTGCGAAGTAAACACGGTTTTTCGTAAATCCCTTTTCATTCGCGGAACGATATTTTCTTTTGTCGCTATTGTTATTTACGACTTCTTATAACTCCCTTGTATTGTGACGTTAATGGCAGAGCCATATTGGAGCAATTTCAGGTCTTTGTTTTGGGTTTTTCCTTGTACAGCTTTGTCGAGTGTCTTTTGCGAGTTCCGTCGCAAATTTTATATATCCGCAGCAACGCCGCTATGCTCGCGTGCACTTTATGCATCGAGACGAAATCGATTATCAACCTTCGCGTATCAATTTCCGTGAACTGCGGATCCGATGAAGGTTCTTTGTAATAAGGTCGAGCCCTGCTGACTCCCCGTCATTATAATCCTTCTTGAGCTTAAGTTACGCTTTATGAGCAGTAAATTTTGTTTAATTTCATGGCAATATTACTTTCAGTATTTTTATTTTATTATCATTTTTAAAACTATAATATAACATATCACAGTATTTTGCCCATAACTCTGGATTATATACATTTTGTTAGTTATAAGATATTTTGTCTTTATTTCTTTAATGAAATGATTGTTTCTTTGTCTTTATCTACGTGAATATATATATTTGTCGATTATTTCCGTTTGACGTAGACCTTTTTTACTTGCGCATTTTTTAATTCCTTTGTTAGTATTTTACCAAGAATTTGATTCTCTTTTTTTTTCTCTTTCTTTTTACGTACAGATCCTTCAAATTAAGCATCAAATAATGTCTCCTCTCAAACAATAATACCAGTCTTTCGAGCTTACGGGCAGATCTAGCTAATCTCGCCTTGTTAAGCAGTAATCCTATCAGTCATTCCGATACATCTGTAGGAGAGGATCTTTCTTCAATCCTCGCTGTTATCCACGGTATATGGTGGCTAAATTGGATTGCTTTGCTGGCAATGCAACAGCAAATTAATGAGTTGCCTTGGGTTGAGTTGTCGGTTGAAAACACTGACTTAGAGCAATGGTCTTAGCGCTCGTCTGCACAACTATTCCTTACAATGTCAGTACACTTATTACAAATGCTTATGCGCGAGTCTTAATTACCAGTTTGTGCTCCCGTAAAAGTGAAAGTTGTTTTTATTGCTATCAAGGGTCGTATGCGCCCCGACGAGGCTTATGATCTTGCTTCGTTGGTCGACTGTTATTATCTTTACGTGAAATATATCTCATTCTTTCTAAATATGTTTTCTTTTATTCTCATTTTACTTATTAAACACGCCTTGAGGGAAATGCATAAAATGTACCGAGAGAAATTGAGAAAATTGTTTTAATGTATTAAAATATAATCTATATACACTATCATTTGATAATTAATTCGTCCATGTGATGACAATTTAATTTTGTACCCAATAATTACGTAAATTACTGGTTAATAATGATTAGATTTCGTGACTTATATATTTAATATATTATATATTTTTCGTGACCTATATTTAATCCATTGTATTATTCTTATAACTTATTTTTTAATGAACGTAATAATTTCTAGTGTAATTTTTTGTTAACTTATATAAAATTTAAATTAATATAAATGAATACAATTTTTCAACCGACAAAAAACTAAAAACACAGTTGTTACATTAATTAGCAGATTTCGTAGTCGAACGCACGTAATTTCATGAATTTTTTCTCAACTATATATTATGTAACTTCATGGTGGTACTTAAGTTAAGTTATAACTTAAGACATGGCAATACAGTTTGAAACGAATTCTCGAAGATTGTAACATACATAAAATATAGTGGTTATTGTGTTCGCTGACATATCTAATTGATACGGTTATTAGATGCTGACATTCCCAAGTGGCACAATTATTAGATATTGACGTTTCGACATGCTACAGTTATTAGACGCTCGGGTTTTCGGCTGTTGAAGAGGAACGTATTTACGTTTTGGATGATAACCTTATTAAATTTTGTGACGTTTAATTGGAAAATGTCGAAATTTTCGATTAGCGAAAGGAAAATCAAGGAGAGTATATAATTAATTCGCTATCTACATGTTGCTTTAACGCATCTCATATAATATCCTGTTTATGAATTTATATTAAAATGTTCTGTATTACTTACTCTTTGTATTTATCTTAATATTTATTGTAAAATGAATGTACTTGTCTTGTAAACTTATCAAAATTATATGAAGGGTGCTGTTAAAATAAACGTAATGAAGAGACAAACTGTTTTAATAAAAATATGGTATATAATAAGGAATTTGAAATAAAAATTTATGACTTTTATTAAAACCAATGTGAAAGTTGCTATAAACAAATTTTGTTATTGAATAATTGATAAATTAATGCAAATAAACCTGAAATAACAATTTTTATTATTTGTTTTTGATTGTCAATAGTTTCCCGCGCGGAAAAACTAGTTGCCAGCTCGTTCGGCAAAAGTCTGGATCGTAATCGCGAGCCAGACGCATGCCAGATTTATGCCATACTAGTGCCAGATTTCAGAAGTCTGGCATTAGTATGGTATGCATCTGGCAGACGTCCGGCTCGCGATTACGATCCAGACGATTGCCAGATTATTGCCAGACCAGCTGGCAGTATTTTTTTCCACGCGGGTTTGTTAATCTTCTTTGAAGGAAAAAGAACATTTATTTTACTATATTCGATTTACAAAGTATATTTCAACTGTTAATTAATCGAGTGAAATCATCTTCGTTAAAACTAAAGTAAATTCAACTTACTTTATAATTAAATTGAATTGGCGCTTGCAAGATTCTAAGGAAATTTAATTCATTTTAAAATAGCAAAAATCACAAATTCCTTCTAAAATACACATAAAATATTTGAATGTTACATAAGTCACTACATCATAATCAATCATACTATATTATATCTGCAATTTTTTTTCAAATTTATGCTACTAGGATATGCAAATAAAATGTATCGATACACATGATGAGAATTGCATATAAATAATAGCAATTTGTAACTGATGGTATAAGCTATTATACAGTTTTTGATTATAATTAAATGAAACATATATTTAGATCTATCCAATTTACTTAGAATCTTAGAAACACGTATTCGATACAATTTCCGCTGTGAAATATGATAAATCTACAAAATTATTACTCCGGAAGATGTCCAAATTGGTTTATTCAGTTTGAAATCATAATTATATCATCTCTATCTTTTCCACTTGATTGGAATCCCGTTCGTCTCAGTACTCCATTAATATTAACAAAAATATTGAATTAAATATATAATACTTGTGCGATGTGTAAATGTATAATAACCCGAGTAAAAAAAGTTTAAGTCTCAATTTGATCAAATGTGACCAACCGAAAATCGGAATTGAAAATCGGAAATTTCAGATCAAAACAAGAAAGAAATTTGATCCATTAATGACAAATAAAATTGATTGATTAATTCCGATTTTCAGTTGGTTACATTTGATCAAATAAAGAATTGGTTTTACTCGGAAAAAGTGTTATTATATTACATAATAAATTGTTTACAGAATGGATATCAAAAATGATTTAGCATGCCATTGTCGTACTAATATAGATATATTTGTACGTCGGATATATGTATCCACGCATATATATGTGTATTTACTACGTTCCTGTACATTTCACTTGTACCACACGGACCGGGTTCCCAAGTTCAACCATGTCTCCATTTGACAATTGACACAGTCGACGTATTTGCAGTGCGTTTTCACTACAATTATCATCATGTGTGTACCCCGTGATTTCATAGTTCAAATCACTTTAAAATTGGAAGTAAATTGCTTCATGCTCATACGTTTTACATTTGCGTATTTCATTTTTACAAAATCACTGTAATATCAATTGTGTTGAAGTATCGCGAAGTAACATAATATATTCGTTACATGTGTATGTAAAAAATTTTTTTTTTTCGTTTACAAATTTTGTATTGAACGTTCTTTCAACAATTTCTAACTGTGACTCTTTCCCACAAATGTTCGCTTTTAAATCTACGCAATGGTCACAGGAATCATTGTCTTCGCAAATTGAACAGCAAGTATTTGTTGGTTCAACGTCAACTTTTTTTCATCCAATGCCCGCAACAGCAACAAAACGCTTTCACTCAATGAAATTTAATGTTTCATAAAACGGGAATCAAGTCTCTATTGAGAACGGCCACTGCATTCACTTGGGCCAATTTTCTTTTCAAACGAACCTCAGTAACTGAATAAAGTATAAACAGGGACGATGGCAAAGGACGCAATTATCGTGGAACGTCAAATATCGGTTGCAGGAAGGAACACAAGTTGACACATCAAAAAGAAGCTGTTTGTATTGTCCACTATAATGGACGCAGCAGGTGCAGCTCGTTCAGCTTCCAATTTCGTCGAGCGAGCCGTTCGACTTGTTTGCATGACTCATTCAAGCGGCGACTGCATATTGCCGAACAAAAACCGGCGAAAGCTTTCACGATGAGACAAGAAGCGCGCACAAGCCATGGCACGAGTTTATTTCAGCTACGGAGAGTCGCTGTTTTGTCGCGAGCGATGCACCGCAAAGCGTTTTCCTGTCCGAAGCAATAACCACGCCCTTCTTCTCACGCCTCCTTCTCATTAACAACACTTGCCGAAAGCACGGCGAGAATTCCCCGGCAAAAGTCGTGGGCCCGTGAGTGCGAAAAATGCGCACGTAGACGGAAAAAATTGATGCTCCAAACATCGAGAGGAAGGTTCGGTTCGACGGAACAAATATTGGTTGAATCGACATAATTCTAATGCTGGTATTTGGATAGCTAAATATTTTGCCGGTGATACTTAATGAAATTGAAATCCGGTATTTGCGGCTAAATAAAATCGAACGATTTTGAATAAAGTCATTGAACAACAGCAACTTTTTATTGATTTAACAGTGTAGAGTGCTTTTGGTATTGATTCCAATATTGACTTTCTCGACAGAATAGAATGCATTGCTCGATTGTAAACCTATGTATCAGCGAATTTAATCATAAAGGAGCTTATATTCGTAATGATATTGTGATTGGAAATTTAAATGAAATAGTTAATTGATCATGGGTTATATGAGATCTATTAAAATTAATCTAGGAAAATTTTGTGGTAAAATGATTCAAGTGAATTATAAAAGTAATTTAATTTAAAGTAATAATTTAACCAAATTGAAAGTATTTTTTTAATTACTTCTTACTGGTAGGTGAATTTGTATAAATTATCTTGTTGAAAATTACGTTTTGTAAAATATTACGTTCTGTAAAATAAATGTACATTAAAATAATTAAATGAAGAATTGTCCTTTGCTAAGTAAACATTTAATTGTACTGGAAAAGTTGTTTGATTTTTATGAACGCAAGTTAACAGAGCTTGACTGTCGCAGTAAAATAAATGTATGCCATTTAATCGGCGAAAAACGGTTAAAATGTTTTGCTTATTTCGTGTAAGTGTTCTCTCAAATCAGTTGAACGTTTTAAACATTACAATACCTTTTTATTGGGAATCTTGCGCTATGTTTTAAGCGTCAATTTAATCGGAAATAATTTTTCCAATTCTGACTTATCGTTACTGATTTCAAGCAATTACACTGGTCGAAAAAGTGTAAAGTTCAATAATGATTGAAAATTTATTTCCCGGAAATATGTCAAGTTCGATGTTGATCGATCAGAATGCCGCAAACTCGAGGTTGAAAATATGCGAGAATTCAAGAAAAACGTGCGCGCGATGACTGGTTTTAACGTTCCGACGTTTTTCCGTTTGCTGCTTCGGTCGTCGCGGCGCAAAAACGCCGACGCAAGAACGCAACAATTGTCGGACGGAATTCAACGGTGTGCTTTGTAATGCGGAAATAATCAGCATAAAAGCGCGGCATTATTATTATTTCGGATAAGTTGTTGCGGACATTGTCGTGAATGGTTGACGCAAACATTAGTCTGGAAATTTGTTTGGAAATTAATTATTTAGTATGCAACAGCGGAGTTTGTGCGATGATCTGCGGAATTAAATAAATATATAAATAGTTACGTTCGCTATGAAACTGTTGTTTTAATTTGCGTTTATTTAACTGCATACAGCTGGTACGCTTGTTTGATGAGTATAAAGCAAATATAATAATAAACGTAGAAATTCGATTAAATAATCTAATTAATCAACCGTTATGATAAAAAATGGAACTAACAATATTAGCTTAGTTTATTTTATAAGGCAACTGAACATATATGTCGAATAATTGAATGATCAAAAATCTACAAGTTAATAAATTGACAATACTTGCGAGTTCAATAATATATTTCTCTCAACGCACGATCACTGAAATAAGTTTCATGTTATCTTTTAACAAAACCTTCAACAATGTCCCGGATATTTCGTTTGCATTTTTGCTCGAAATTCCCGGCAAGTTCGTCGGCATCGATCTTACGCGAATGCGTGCGCGAAGTCAATTTTTTGCGGGATGGTTTGAATTGTGAGCGTGACAAAAAAGAAGGGGGTGGACAAAGGGGAAGGAAGGGGGTCGAGGAAGGAGAAACAAAATATAAGAAACGTATCTCGCGAGAGCATCGGGTTTGCCTTTATCGCGGCGCATAAGTTGGCGAATTTGCTTTTGAGCCGGAAAGCTTGATAAAAATGCAAGAAAGTTACTCAAATTTATGCCAAGTACTTCATCCGGCACTCCATGCATACGAATGCCAGAAAGCTTGTACCTGCGTTTAAAATGGACAAAAAATGTGCGCACGTGTATAGCACGGGGCGCGAGGGTTCATTTGTTGAATACCAAATGTTTGGGATATCAAGTCGTGGGCCATATTTTTGCGCGCCCAACTAAAACACCGCTTTGAATATCTATTAGCTGATTTCGGGCCACGCCGGCTCTTCACGCTGTCATAAACGAATTTCCTCGCGGGAAATCGAATTACACTCGTTCCAAGCGTATCCCGTTTTGCGTTTTGACGGGAAAAAAACAAGCTACAAGTTGAACTTCAAAACTGCTAAATGAGCCAAGAGGCGGTAGAAATTTTCATGTTTCGGGTCTTTGCTACGTCAATATAATTTGTTCTAACGATGCGATATAAGTGGATTATTCGAATTTGAGCTGGTTCTCAATGATTCGAATGATCGAGCTTTCACCACGCGATCATTTTGGCAGTTGAAAAGACCACGCTTTAATTCTGAATTTATTTCAGGGAAATTTCTTTTGTCGCGCTCCGCGTTTTCGGCCACTCCAGTCTTCTCGTTCAATTTCACGCCGTTTCACACTTCCACCGCCATTCAACGTTTGTGCGATTCCGCGTTATAAAACCTGGCGAGTTGTCGATGGTTTAGCGACGTTCGCTTCAACTTTGATCATCTTTGAATCATTGCGCGCTACGGAATATTGCGCAACTTGTTTCATTAGGTTGGTCGAAACTGTCGAGATCCGCGCTTTCCGCCGTAATCGCGTAAAAAGTGGTGCGCAAAAAACCCCCGGTCTCGATACTTCCTGACGTTCGAAATGCCTTTCATTCGGCCAGACGTTCAACGCGCGCTTTCATTGTCTGTTTTGATATTTACGAACAGTTTTACCGCGCGGCTTGTAAAGTAATATTGTCTGCTTTCATGAAAACGACTTTTCGAATAATACATCGAAAATGCCTCGAGTAAATAAATGGGATGGAATATCGAGATACGTGACTTGCGATATTGTAAAAGCCGCGTTGCAAAATACGTATTGGTGATGTAAAAACCGCGATCCGCGGTAATACTGAGCCACACCGACGAGCTTCTATGCCTTATCGTTTTTACAAAAATATTAACATCCTTGCAGTTAGCAGGCCGAAAATTGTACGTTGTAATTGTTTACAAAAATTAATAATTTTGTAGGTAAAAAAAGTAATTGAATAAATTATAATTAGTATTTTTCTTGCAATGTTTCATTACAATCTAGCAAAAACTTAGATATATTCTGAAATATATTAACACAATGTTTCTACAGAACAACGAAGATTGTGAGGAAAGCGGAAAAAGAGATAAAAAAGAGTAAAGAGAAAAGGATTGAAAACGTAAATCGCCTCGCGGAATCGGAAACGATGGAAATCTGTGGACGCGCCTTTCTCTTCCGATAATTCGTCGACTAATTTTCCGTCTGTCTTTTCCACGTCGACGGAGCGCGACGCCCGTGCATTGTTTCGATAAGTAAACCGTAATTAGTGTTTTGCAAAGGGCCATTACGAATCTCCGACTTTTGCGCGGCAAGAAAGAAAAACTTGAAACGTCATTCCGCGACTCGATTTGCAACGAAATCGCGGCGAACGGATGCGAATGAATTGCAACGACTGTGTTTTCCTTGTGTGCAAACGATTGAATTTTTAATGGCGTTTCACCTCAGACAAAACGTTATTAACCATGACAATGCGAGCACCCGTTTTTACTCCACCTTGCCTCGCAAATAATTGGACTCTTTGTATTGGCGATTGTAATTCTTTTACGTTCAATCTAACGAGTCAGATGTGCGAGAACGTACAATTTTTAATTTAAAAACGAGAGGTTCGATTTGGGTAAAAAAAAAAGGAGAACTGCTGTAAAAAAAGGACTGTTTTTGAAAAGCACAATTCCACGTGAAAGCAATCAAACAGCGAAACGAGAGGCGAGAAAAAGAATCGAATAGAAAGTGGCTAATCCATTGAATATGTAAACTTAAGTAAACGTTTGCTTTCCTGTTTGTTGTAAAAAACGATTAGAGTAGTCGAAACAACGGTGGCCGAGTATTCGGTCCGAATCCGAACCGGCCAATTATTCATTAAGCGTATGCCGTTTGAAAGAATGGAAATGCCGAAATGCGAGGCGCGCGAGTGCGCGTATTTGTTAACGGCAAAGTTTAATCTCCCACTCCTATCACCGTGGGATTACCGCGGATCGTTTCGTCTTTTTTTCGCGGATTCGAGACAAATTGAAAAAGAGGCATAGTCGGAGCTTATCAAAACGGAATCCAACTTAACGAAATGCAAAGTCCAGCTGGAAACTGACTATTCCGCTCAGAACATATTCCGCGCGCGGCATTATTTTAATGAATTTAATGCATAATCGTTCTAACAGTGCTTGCCTGCAGCGGCAACGGTTGCGACATTTTCGAAGCGAAACATTTGATTCCTCGAAAAGTTTTTATAATTATATTGACAAGAAAAACGAGCTCGTAATTTATATATTAAACGTAAACGTAATTTATAAGTATAAAGAGAAATTAAAAACTTTAATTAAATTCTCGTTTATACCTGCTTACAAAATATTTACGATTTAAAAACGTGTGATATTTAGATAATTCATTTCACTAAAAGAAAAAAAAAATTAAAACACTGCGCAAAAGAGAATGAAATTGCGTTCCGTAAAATTTATTAATGTTTAAT
Source organism: Aradophagus sp. ZL-2020 (assembly GCA_022817685.1). NCBI lineage: Eukaryota > Metazoa > Arthropoda > Insecta > Hymenoptera > Scelionidae > Aradophagus > Aradophagus sp. ZL-2020. The sequence goes on from JABFOV010000840.1 coordinate 27,070, forward strand.
TAATGTGATCAATACAATTCCGTTTGCTTCATTAAAAATAAAACCCAGCAGCTGACTCAATATTGACTGTACTACTTAATTTTTCGTATATGTATTTTATTATTGGTCTTTCGACGAAATAAAATATTTTACCGTTCCTCGAACAAAAAAGGATAATAAAATATCGATTTATCTACTTATTGATGGTTGTTTTTTTGTTACTGTCACTGAAAGCTTCTAACAATGATGCTGATAAACGCTTCAAATCCATGTGAGCAAATCTTACCAGCTGCACGTGTCAATGACGAAAATCAAAGAGAATTGAGGCTGTTCAAGAAGAAATAGTAAAAGAAAGATAAATTGCAGTTGAAATATTTTCAGTAAATAATCATTCTGAGTTGTAAACTTGGGTAAACTGGCAAAAATAAAATTGATATACATGAAATTTAATTATTTTTCATTTACACTTTGAAAACAATCTAAACTCTATAGTTTAAATTAAAAGTAAAACAAAAAATGTTGTTTGTAAAGAAAAAAAGTAAATGTAAATTAACAAGCGTTTGGATATGATAAAGAAATGTATAGAATTTTTTATTTAATAATTTTTGTAAAAAAACTTGTAAATTCTAGTGATGTTTCAACATCAGATCAAGAAACCAGCAAGCGGATATCTGACAGCAACTATCGGAAAATAATCGAACATTCACGGAGTTAATTGACGTTTCTTGCGAACTTCGCGCGTACAATTTGCAATCCAATAACAACAAGACGCCAGCAACTTATATTTTATTTGCGCAAATGTTATCGGAAGCAAGTTTTAATTAATATACAATTAATTAGTTTTGGAGAAGCAAATACTTAAATTGGCTAACTTCCCTGCGTAATTAAATAATGGTGTCGAATGGAATAAAAGGACTAGAAAAAAATCGACGATTACCAGTTTCCCCGTATCACTTTGCTTACGGACAACGTAAGCAGTAAAAGCAGGCAATAAAAGTCATTGAAAGTCGTGTTTCGCCGGTCCATTTGAAAACAATAAAAACGAGTGTGCGGAGATAAAGACCGATATTGCTTTCCTTCAGGAATCGACTTTGTTTTCAAGGCACGGAACCATCATCGGATTTGGCCGGCTTGTATATTGGCCGGAAAATATTTCGGAAAGGATTGATTCACATTTTGAGCGAACCGGACTCGCCTTCGAGTATCAAAAGTGAAGCGTGTCACACGTAACGTGATGCTCAAGCGTTTTCTGTTCTACTTTCAAACGATAGTTTCTTTTTCTTTTTTTTCTTTTCATGGTTAAAAGACAATTCTCTTCTGCAGAAAAATTAGTTTTAAAGTACACTTTCATATTTATAAGTAATTTCAGAGTCACTCTACGGATTGCCCCGATAACGATAAACATATTACCGTACTTCGAACGTCGACTTTTTTGAGATAAAATGCCCCCGTTCTTTAAAACCACTCGACAAATTTTCGGTCAAACAATTCTAGAGTCGAGAGCTTTCAGAATTACAAATGCAATATTTCCAATGCGTTGTTTCGAGAGCGCGGACGCCTTCTCTGTTCTCCTCTTTTTGCATTTTAAATTCTACTTTTCTTTTTTCAAATCAATTTCCTTTTTGTCATTTCTTTTTCGTCTCCTTTGTAAAGCGAGTTGTGATTATTGCGTCAAAAAAACGACGGTGTGTCATGACATAATTGTCAGCCGGACAAAAACATCTCTTTTTGGCTCCTTCGCGAGCACACTTTGACGTTGACTCATTTCACGCGGCTCGGATTAAATTTGTCAAAATGTCACTATGATAGCGGAAAACGTAAAGCACATAAAACTGGATTGTTTTGGTGTTTTAATGAGTATTCAATATTATATTTAAAAACCTCAAATGACTGGTTTATGAGTTTGAATTTAAAATTATGTTGAAAAAAATGAATTTCTACATTGCAAATAAAAAACAAAAAAATTTTAAAATATTCATGAAAATATTTCAAATATGAAATGTTTATTAATCTATTTGTTTAAAATATTGTTCAAATTTTTTCAACTATGCCGAAAAAAATAAGTTAATTGTATATTTAATTGGAGAACAGAACGCGTGACAGACATAATCGACGAAAAATTGAATTGCCTCTTCAATACTTCGTGAGACTTTATGTTACAGGATAATGTTCCATGAAATATTAACTCGGCCGTTTAACCGATACTTTATCGCCCTTTGTTGTTTAATATTTTGTTTAATAAGTTCTCTCGGCGTAAAGTTCCTGGAGAAATGTGAAAATGATTCTGGCGTTCTTAATAATTATAAACGCGGGGAAAAAACAGTGACTGAAAGGCCGAATAAAAACTGCACTATGAATGAAATACTATTAAAAAATAATTCGCGTCGCGACAGAACGAATTAATGAGAAAAGACGGAATGAAAAATACGCGAAGCGATGTCGATAAATATGTACCGGTGGAGTGTCTCGGGGATATTAATTCCAGCTGGCGAAATAACGACGCCAGCTTTAAAGTTAAAAAGTCGTATCACGGGGAGTAAATTCAGAAATGGAGGACGCGCGCGGTGATTTTCAAGTTAAATGTAATTCTGGGTGACAAATGTAAGAGTTTTGGTAATGGGTGCCGGGCAAAAAGGTGCGACGATAAAAGATTTAAGATGGACCGTAAAATTGAATGACGCCGTTTTGCGATTTGTAGAAAAATTGTTTGCGATAATATTATTTTTGGGTCATTAAACACTTGTCATATAAAAACATTGAAAGTTTTAGTTTTTATGGTGTAATAAGTTATCATTTATAGTTGAGTAATAATGAGAGAAAAGGTATAAAATATATGATGTTGATAATAATAATAACATTTATTATTATTACTAATATTATTGCATACACTTAAAACACTTCATTTGAACCAAATTAAAAGTTGATTTAATATTCTTTTGATTCGCCTATCGGTTTCTTTAAGTATAATTAGGTTAATTTGAGTAAAGCGAATATTTAAAAAAAAATTACTGTCAAAAGAATATTGAAAATCATTTATATTTCCCGTGAATACAATTTCTAAATAATGGATGTAATATAATTATGTTGAGTACGTGTTAGCTTTTATAGTCACTGTAGAAAGTGAGAGAAGGTAATTGTCAAAAATTTATAATGTATCGGCCTCCTTAAGAAGCACTCAACCTTAAGCCATTGGACTCCTATTATCTCGATTTAGCTAGAAAATGTTTGCGAGCCTTTTTGCTAGCTTTTAGTAGTAAGTTGGAAAGTCACTCGTAGTTGCATCTCTAAAGTCTTTAGGTTCTATTGAGTCTGATCTAAGCCACCTGTGTCTGATCTCGTCAAAGGTGGGATTTTTACATTATGTTGATTTACGATAAAAAACCTGTTTCTATTCACAACAAAAAGGCTTACTTGCTTATACGTTTATGATATACATTTAGACGGTATATATTTGGGCGGATCGTCGTTTGCTCAAATATATATTGCCAGTTCAAAATAATCATTGAAACTTACATGTTCTGTGCTCATAGCAGCACCATCTTGAATGTCAGAATGTTCCGCACCGCTGCCATTGACTAATCCAGGTACCTGTCCGATGCAAGAATTCGCCCCTCCAAGGCCTTTTACACCTACGCCACCTGCTGGTGTTTGTGGTAAGCTCTGTAAAAAATAAAATGATATTTTAGCTTCTCATGAATGACAATGAATGTTACAACAGGAGTAATAAAAATTTTAATTAAAATTTTAACTACATGCATACATTTCTGTTTTTTTTTTTTTTTTTTTTTTTAAAAAAATAATTTTTTGACTCTGTCGGTTTACGCCAAATTTTTAACAAAAAAAAACTTTAATTTTTTTTTTTTTTTTATTTAAAATATTTTTTTTTAAAAAAATCCCTTTCTTTTTTAAAAATCCCCGACCCCACCAAACCTCCCTCCCCTCCTTTTCCCGCTTTTTTCGTTAAAAAAAAAAAACTATATAGTCATCTCTACTCTATACTCATACGCG
>JABFOV010000841.1:0-31053 GCA_022817685.1 Aradophagus sp. ZL-2020
ACCTTAAGCAGCTCTCTAAAATACGGACTGCAGGCGGAGAGTACCACGCGATGTGCCTTGAGGCTCTTGCCGTCACAAGCCAGTGTGACATCCACAAAGTCCTCATCGTCTCGCAGATTTTCAAATGCCGATGTGATGCTGCTCTGGTAATTATTCCATCGCAGACAAAAGTGTTGTGTATCTACCATCGTTGTGCCTATTCACCTGCAACACGATCATAAAACAAACATATTACATCGATTCGCCGAAAAGCTGAAGGAAAACACACACACACACACACACACACACAACACTTGCATCACTAATCGCGACGGTACTAATCCAAAATGCATTTTTTTCGCAGAAACCGATTCATTTGCAGGATAGGCAAATAAAAAATGGTAATGACTGACATGTCTGTGTACATAATTTCGAAAGGGGCTTCTAAGGAAAATATTATTGCAACGATAATTTCTTTAATAACAGTTGTTAATCATACACTTAAATTATTAATAACTTTTTATATTCCACATCGTGATAGTGACAAATGCACCGAAAGTGGTTCATTAATGCCGTGTTCTTCGACTGAAAAATTATCTCGAGACAATCATCGACGGATATTATCGCAAAGATTTATTCTGTCCACGGTATCATTGTTTTTTAACAATAAATTTTCTAACATTTTTCCCCAGTCGGTGATCCGTTTGTCTACAAGGACGTTATCTTCAAAATTCCGCCAAAATCGTTTTCTTCTTTTTTTTTTTTTTCCAACGCAATTAAAAGCGACGATTACTAGAATAATAAAACGTTTAAATATTTTCGTTTGGCTTCCTCTGACTTTTTTCTAGCCACGTGACGGATCCTGATAAGTCGCCGTCTGAGATAAATTTAGATAAAGCTTGCGCTGGAAAGTAACGATTCTAAAACTGCAAAACAGCATTTCTGGCTTATCTTTGTTTTTAAAACAATGTCATTCTATTTTCACGGCTTTATAAGTGCGCGAAAGAAAAGATACAGAATAAATGACGAGCAGGAGGATGAAGTCTTCGTCTTTAAAGCCCTTGACGTCTTTTGCTCGCAGACCCGTCCCCAGCGGCAGATGCGTCAAGCAGTTACGTTATTAGTACAGATGTTTCGACATTGTCGCTCACATTTGGCGATTAGTCAACAAAGCATACCAAGTATTAAAAACCACACGCTACGAATATTGCTTTCACTCGTATCCCGATCTCGTCGACGACGTGTTTATTGCAGTAAAAAGAATTCGAGATTTGTCACCGCGCTTCGTTAATTATGATATTACCGATTGGAGCGAGAAATAAATATTACGTTAACAAATGTCAATTTTGCCGAGTAAAAACCGGTAAAGAATTTGGACACAAAAAAGAAAGAACGTGGAAGTATAACAAAACAGTGATTATCACAGGCAAATGAACAGAGTTGCAGTCGCGCGCAACCTACACTCATTTTTCATCGTATTTTTTTCCTTGCCTTCCCTCTGCTCTTAAGCAGAAAGAATTAGGTCGTCACGACGCAGTCATGTCGGAGCGTACAATTAAATAATTCTGCTTATAAAAGTGCAAGCATTAATGCGTGCTGATAGCGCTATCGCAACGAAACGATAAAACATTTCTAAGAACGAAAGTCCAGGCCGCTGAAAAATCCGGCTCGACTGTTACGCCGTCTGGCAAGTTTGTTGCTGTTGCAATTGATAATCGTCCGACTGGAAATGTCACTGTCGAAATTTCACCGACTCGTCAATCGCGCCGAAATTCCGTTGTTTGCACAGTTGTGAAAGTGCGTGCTCAAACGCGCACTTGTTGACGCTTCGGGAGGGGAGTCGCCGGCGATGTTTACAGTTCGACTAGTCACCGGCGCGAAATTGCACGTCGATGAATAATTGGAGTACTTACTATAACTACGACAAATACCGAACAATGCGATCTTTGTTCCTGACTAGCCAAACGATTCGAAAGTAATCACAGCGCGCTGTTTCGGATGCGAAAAGGTCGAGCGCGAATGCGAGCGACACGTCGATCGTGTTTGCCGGCGCTAACTCGGGCTCTCAGCTGCGGCGGTCATGAAATCACGTCACCCCCATGCGTGCATTCGCCGTGCCTCGAGCGGCATGAGCAACAGTTCGAGAAGCCAAGGTTCCCGGTGCCCCGTGTCGCGCTCGTCACGGGGTGGGGGTTGAGCAACTAATGCCTCTTATTCTATAAAAATCCGCTAGGATCGCCACCGACGGCGCCCGGAGGCTTCCCGCCCTGAACGCACGAACCGCGAGACAAAACAACCGGCCGCTGATTCATCCCTGCCAATTCCGTAAAATAGCATTTCTAAGACGTTTCGTTTCGAAAATTTTGATTTTAATCGAAAGATTCAAAAGAATATATACACGCTCTAGAAAAAATTTTCCCAATAATCGTTTAAACGTTCGTAATAGCTTCTTGATGACGTTGCTTGCCCGAATTTTGGCGAACGAGCCTACTTTTGAATCGACGAGAGGAGAAAGGCTTTCATCGTGCAGCTACACGTCGAGACTAGGCGCAGGAAAGGAGGAAAGAAAGAAAGAAGGACGGAAGTAGAGCCGGAGAAGGACGGCGAGTGCGTGCGCGCGCGCAAACGGGAGGAGGTCGCAAGCGGGCACTTCGTACTTAGTCGGCCGAATACGTCAAAACGGCCGAAAATTGGTGTGACGTGACGCACGGCGGTGCGCTCGTGCAATCGGCATTCGGCTGTGTCAGCGAGCCGCGTCGTGGCAACATTGCACTCGACCGGCGCGCATTTCGGCCGGCCGGATAACCTTTGGGAGCCGATCATCACCTTACGATACTTGTTTACAGATCGCAAGAGGGAGGGAGGGAGGGAGGGAGGGAGGGACGGAGGGAGGGGCGGAAAGAGCTTTCAAGGTCCGCACATGCCGCTATCCGGTGCGCGTTATAAATAGGTCGAGTGAAGACTACTTTTTTTTCGGCGCAACGACTCCCTTCGATCGGTTCGGTCGTTGTTTACGCCAAGACGGAGAATCCAGCCGTGAACGCACAATTAATCTTGCCGTCACCTACATACGATGCCCCTCGGCTCCCATGTAAACAATGCGCGCATTATGCACGACGCTCGAAGATACGACAGGACAGCCGAGTCGCGGCGTCGAGTTACGCGCCGAGGAAATCGCTTGTCCTCTTCTATCCTCGAGCGCGCGATGATGCATGTAGTTTTGGCGACAGCGCCGAGATGAACGACGAAGAAGGAAGCGAAGGAGTAGAGCGGCGGAAGAGGCAGGGAAGGGAGGGGGAGGGAAGCAGTGACGCGACGAGGGAAAGACTGGACAAAGAGCGAGACGAAGGGAGAAGGAAGGAGCGTGTCTGGCGGGCTCGTCCGGTGGTTGTTGGTCGTTGGTGTTGGAAGCCGGCCGAGCCGAGGGTGACGTTACCTTGCGGCACCTGCCAGATCCGGTCACGTGGCTGCGCAGGCTAAAGGTCCATCATTGGGTGGCAAAAGACGACGCGCGACTCGTGCGACGGGCACATTGCAGCGGGGCGACACGAGCGGCACTGATCCACCGACTCACATTGCCGAAACACGTTCTCCTGCGGGAAAGAGCGTCGCTCGTTTCGGGGTGTCGAAAAGGTTTGGTTGGGGCGCGCGGCCGGGGAGGGGGTAACTCCGGAGGCGCAGCGGCCTAGCCCGCGAAAGTACGAACAACGGCGGCCGAGGTCTCGGCGCTTGACTTTCCGGCGAGATTCGAAAAGCTCGAGCGGCTCGACGCGGCTGCCTCGCCTGGCGCTCCCGGGATCCTGGCCGAGCCGACGGCTTCCGGGCGGCGGCGGCGGGACGGGAGGGGGCGCCGGGTGGCGTTGTTATTCTTTATCGGCGCATGAGACATCTGTAGTAATAAACGCGGACTAAAAAATCGTGCGTGCGTAGAGAAAGAGCGGAGGAACTGCGGGCCGGCGTGGTGGGGAGTCGGCTGCGGTCACGCCGGCGTTGCCCCCACCGCGCAGCAGCCCTGACGCCTACTCAGCCGCCCTTCGCGAAGATGAAAATGCGCAAAGCTAACGGCTACCAATTAAAAATGGAGCTCAATTTTAAGAGGTGCCCGCGACAACGCCGCTGCCTCCGCCCCGGGGCACACGCGGCCCAACGTGCCACGCATAATCGATCCGGCCGCCGGCCGAGTCAGTCACGTGGCCGTCGATGACCGCGAGATCCTTCCGCGGCTTTCGGCGCCGGGCTCCCTTTTTCCGTCTCGCTCCCGTCCTCCCTAACGCCGTCCTCCCTTTCTTTCGCTCCCCCCCCTCCCCCCGCTTCCGTCCCTCCTCTCCTTCGGGCAGCCTCCTGGCGCACTCCTAACGGACTCCTTGGCAGACTCCTGGCGCGCTCGGCAACGCTCCCTTACGCGCGGCCACGCGCCACCCCACTCGATTCGTTCCTCAAAAAATCATTACGCCCTTCCGCGGGCTGCGCATGAACGCGATTTTAATTCGCTATACTAGAAATGTAAAATATAAACGAGCATGCGGAATCTGACGGGGTGGTGGAGGAGGCACGGCTGCACGGCGGCGGTGGCGGCGGCTACACGGGGATCGAGGAGAAACCTCATAAGCCGCGATCTGTTTTTCATCCGAGGCAGCCCTCTCTCTTTGCCTGCTTTCGCGTGCTCCGTCGCTTGCGCCCTTCTCGCGGCGTGCCATTGTAATATTTATTGATTGGACTCCTAGAAAACGGGATGGAATTCTCAACCGACTACTTCGTGCTACAGGTTACGATTGGAGACGCGAAGCTCGGCCTTTTTCCTCGCCACTCTACGACATGTTTCGACTCGCCGGGCTCCTTTGCGCTCCTTTCCAGTAACAAAATCATTCTGCCTCGGCCATATTTCTTACTTGGACTATTCAATTGCAATCCCTTCAATGCTCGCCTGTTTAATAACTGAGATTACAGCGGATAGATTTTTTGATAGGACATTCTTAAATTCGCATTTCCAAGTGGGGGCAAACGAAAATAAAGATCGGGCAAATATGAGAAAAGGTTTCTGAATCTTGTGCCATCACCATTTTTGTTTGCCGCTTATCAGATATTGTAACTCTGAAACGGTCTGTTGAGCAATTTTTTGATGTTATAATTATTTAGTCAGACAATCGGAAAATATAATGTAAAAATTAAATTTTTCAACATCATTTTTTTCAGTTAATGTCAGATTCGCAATCTAATTAATACAATAATGTATTTATCCATAGAAATACTTCATAAATTCAATTAAAATATGGTTCATTTGACAAAGTGTCTTCGTTGATAATTGAGCAGCAACATCGTTTTTTTAAGTTAATTAATATCAAGTCAATTAATTGATTCTAATATTTTCTTGATAGTACACATTATTTTTGCCGATATGACGAAATAATTTCACTTCAAAGGTGCATATTTTAATTAATATTATTGATATAACAAAATAAGTTTTTTGATTTAAAACGTTATCGTGTTATTAACGAAATAAAATGTATTGTGTATTTTTTTTTCTGAATATATCGACAACAAAGAATTTGTCTTTTTCAAATTCTGTTTGTAATCAAGCAATGATTCATAGCCATTCCAATAAAATCAAACGGTGTATTTTTCATTTACTTTTTCATAACACCTATTTATTTATCTACAAATAAAATGTCGGTTTTGGGGCAATATTTGCAAAAGTCCGATACAAATAATAGTTGATTTTTCCATCTATTAATATTGTGCACGAGGTTCCTGCATATTACCGTTTTCAGAGCCATTGAGACTTGTAGACATTAGGATAATCTCATAATAACGTCAAGCTTCAAAGTGTTTTTTTAAAAACACATTTCTATAAACGTATAAATGTTGATTAATAACAGTACGAGATATTTTGAGTTTTATTTGTTCAAAGACTGATAATATTAATAATAATAATTGCCGTGGAACTCAAATGCAATGTAACTGAGTACAATTAATTAAATAATCTCCGCCCACTTCCTCGCGAATTGTTAGCATTTTGAATGTGCGTTTTAATCCTGTCATCACATCAACGGGAACGGATTGAAGTACACCTTAAATATAATAGGTCCCTTAGCTAAGAGGTAAGATAAATGACTTATAATCTGAAAGGTTATAATTCAGTTTTCAGTATCAAAGAAAGATTTTTCTATAATAATTTTTTATATAAAATTGTATTCTTGTATTTATTTATATAAATTTACGTTTGCTATGAATTTAAATTATAATTAACAAACATTTTTAATAATTTTATATAATTTGATTTTCTTTCTACTAAATGTTTTCATCACTTCCGTTTGATATTTTTAGATGTAGACTCATAAAAATAAAATGTTTCTTTAAAACGATTTGTTTTGGAAATGAACGATTTTGTGATGGCGTTATTTGTTTTGATACAAAAAGATTTCACGAAAAAATACTGTGATTTTAAGTAAAATCAAATATTTGTGACCGTGTAGACATATAATAATTTGTATCTTTTAGATTGTCAGCATGCTTTAATGAAGCTAACAAGCATCAGGAATCGGTAAGTGATTTTCATTGTTTACGATAATTTATTAGAAATAAACTTTATTTATTATTTTATATACGCCTTGATACGAAATAAATTGCTGCAATCTTAGGTTACTGATAGATAATTGTTTTCTGTTAGTACGAATATAAATTAAAGAAAAAAGTATCTTATATGATTAGCTGATAATTCGACAGGTCTTCTAATAACATATTTATTGTCTAGGAGGAATAATATATTGTAGCGATCAATTAATAATTAATGCCATCGTGTTAAGATATCAGATTTGATGCCAATGAATAATTAGTTATTTAACATTTATTAGCTATGATTTTCTATGTACCATTACTGAATTAAATATGAATGAACGTTTGTAGCATCACCTTTTCCTCGTGAATTCAAAGCTGCGTACAAAGTAATTCAATTTATGTTTTATTCATTATTATAGTTGATAAAATTGAACATAACAATACATTACTTTATTTTATTTTGTACAAAATAAGTTATAAATGGTTTATTTTCATAAAAAAAAATTCTATACACAATTTTTTTTCGTTTTACGCAATTTGCCAATTACTAGATACGTAAAATATTTACCAATTATTAATTTTATTATTTTGTATATTTTTTAATAGAAAATTTTATGACTTAAGAAAATTACTATCAATGTGACGTATTTTGGATTGTCGAACAGTATAATAAGTAACAATAAAACATTTTTTTGGAGTGCACAATGAAAATCATAGAAACTTTTCGTGAAGGAAAATCAGCTTTACGAGAATTTAATACTTAAATGTAATTATATTATTATATAAATATAATTATATTTATATACTGTTATTTTTATTTTTATATTATATTTATATCATATTTATATAATTATACTTACATAAATATAATAATAAAAATAATTATACAGTTTAAAAAAATTCATTGTTTGTAAATATGTGTAAATACTAAAGCTGATTATTCCAACAGTTTGAACTATACATTGCTTGGCAGAAATTGTTATTAACATGATAATAATGGCTGATAAATTTATATCTCTGATTTACCGGTCAATTGTTTTGAAATAACTGTTTGCAATAATTTAAATTTGAAAAAAATAACGTTACTATTGAGTTTCATTACAAATTAAAATTGAAATCTTAAAAAAAAAAATCTAAGCCAGAGTGAGATATAATTGTATTTATGGAATGCTAAAATATATTCATGCGATAGTTTTTCAAACACTTAATAATTTTGAATTTTTCTAGTCAATACATTATTACATTTTCAATTTTTTTAATTTATCATAAATGTTCCATATGATGATATATTCGTCTTAATTAAACATTCTAAAACTCATTACATAATTAACAGCGCCTTTTATTATATTTTGTAACAGTAGAAAATTACATAAGTCTTTCTCAAATACAAATACAAGTACGACGAAAAGCACGGTAATTTTACCGGTTCATTTCTTTCGGTATATAAACAAGATACAAATTCCAAATTGTCTCCTCATAAGGCATTGTTCCCTATACTCATTACAATAAAAACCGAACAACGGACAATCGTGCAATTCGTCCACCCAACATATTTCACGATTGTTACGTTTTATCAATTCAATCAAATCAAAAAAGATCGACAAATCCAACCCGAAATTAGCAGCAAGGCCAACTGAAAGACAAGCTAATGGCTTTGAGGTGACACTGCAATTAGAAAAAGCCTTTTCGTGTAAAATCCATACGATCGCCGTCTGCGACTCGGGGTCAACGATTTTGCAATCAACTGCGATGCGCAATTTAGCATTTGTTGTTAATAAAAACGACTTTCTCACGCGAATGTATATTTATTGAGGATGAGCATCAGGTGTGTGGTGTGAGTGGGGAGAACAAAGACAGGCAGTGGGGTGGTTGTCGATCGAGGAAAAGGCCGCTACGTGAATGTGTGCGCCGAGATCGCAATTTTCCCGATATAAACGACAGACGAGGCTGACAAAAAAGTACGAGGAAAAAGGCGAAAAAAAATTAGTTCCGTCCCGCAATCCCGCGAGCATTGTTTCGCAGGTTCAAGGCTAACAGTCGCTTGAATACTGGGCCAAGCGTATCGACTGTCTGAACCCACCTTTATCGCCATCCTTCCTGTTATTCGCAGCCCTGCCACACGTCGGCCTAACTGTACTTTTGCTTTCCATAATTTCGTCATTAACGTCGTCCGCAATCAACGGCCACGCTCGCCTAACAAACATCTCAACTGGAGCGGAAGCTCTTCATTTGTTCGTCCATTTCCCAAAACCATTGATATTTTTCACCCTTTTTAATTTTCGTTTATTTATATTTTTTTTTTTCAAATCAAAATTTTGCTCGAGAGAAAAAAATTTGCATCCACTGAAAGACCATGATGCGCAGGAAGAAGATACTTGTCGTTTGATTAATTATCGCGAGCGTTTTCTAAATGCAGACGTGCACGCAATTTTGGCAATGGCATAGGTCGTAAAAGAAGCAGGAGAGGCCAGACGCTAACCTCCGAATTCCCCTCCTTTGCATTGCTAACATTCGGTGGCCGTTGACCCCGCGTGCTTAACCTACCGACGGCCAAACAACAATGAGATGTTCTTTTCTTCGGCGCGCTGCGGACGCACCTTATTGATGACACGATAGCCATAGGCGTGGTTAATTGCCTCGAACATTATCGCACTGCGTCCGTTTATTTCGGCTTTTCGGTGCCACCGCCGTTTAATCGCCGAATACCCCGCGCCTCGTGTCGAATTCTTCGTGTTTCGTCGCGACTGCTTCGCGGTTCGCGCTCGCCAAGTGCATAGGTAAAATGCATCTCGACGTCACGTTGCATTCACCGTCTGCCTATTACTAGCAATGCACTACTTGCATCGCCTATTACCCGCCAAGCGGCGATGAAAATTCGCGGGAAAATCCGGGCGGCGGAAAAGAAAAGTCATTTTCGTCGCGTTTTCTCGTGCCCCTTTGTTCGGCTCGACGCGTACGAATTTCGTTACTTTCAATTCCAACGATAATAGGATGCATTAACAGGTGTCAATGCCATCGCATAGGCCGTTAATTTATACGCGCGCTTTGCATTTGCCCGGATTATTTTAGACCACAATACAATAACACCCGTTATATTCGCAACGCGTTTTTATATTGACCGACTTGCCGCGCTATCGACGTCACCGTCAAACGAGACGTTATCTGCGTATCTTCGGCGCGCACTTACACTTTAAAGTGCAAGTAAATGGGTCAAGCGAGTACCTGGCAACACAAAGCCGGCCGCGCAAAGTTGGACGAAAAATTGCGCGGGACTAGATTTCTCGCCTTTTTTTTTTATTTGTATTTATCTCGCCGGTTCGACGAACTCCGAACGCTTTGTACGATAACTATAATTACATAGACGATTTCTCGCCATCTATAATTTTTCCTCTTTCTTCAGTCTTTTTTTTGTGTTAAATTGTGTATGTGATTGCGAATAGTGCCGATAGAAAGAGATAGGCTGTTTGACGTTTTTATCGCTTGGACACGTATCAGACGTAGAGCAAATAATCGCAGATTTCGAGCATCAATTTAAATTATTCAGATGGCGAGCGGTTTACGTTCGCATACATATTTACCGTCTTGAGTCTAATTTCAAAGATAACGCGCCGCGTAATCTAGTTACTAGGCATTTTTAATCTAATCTCTGAGTCGAATTGTACGTTATATTTTTTTACTCGAGCAAGAAGCTCGATTGTCCACACCTGGTCGCGAAATTGTTACGGATTGAAGTTCGCGCGATACGAGTTTTCAGAGAATTAATTTTAATTTGTGAAAGTAAAAGAATTTTTCATTCAATTTGCCCAAGAAAGGTGCTAGAACGTTAAACGCGTAAAATTTGATTTTGCTTTTCACTCGTGCTTCCGATACGGATCGAAAACAAAAGGCAAAAAAGCGGCGGACAAAAAAAACAAAAGAGACCCACTCTTTTGTTTTTCATGATTTGTCAAATCAATTGGAATTGTCTTGTTTGTCCGACTATTTTTATCTATCAGACGTAAATGTTCCTATAATTCTAGTGAACGCGTGGAAAGATAACGACGCAATCTCCATTTTAAAAGAAATGACCATTAAGGTCAAATGAATATTCGTAGTAAGAGCGTAATGCGAAAATGAGAAAGAAAAGAAGACGAAGCGCGTGCGAGGAAGATGGCGAATGAAAGAGGGTACGGAACACTGAAAAGGAAAAAAGAGATAGCGATATACATAACGGGTATCAGCATTAATGCTCTCCGTCTTTCAAGGCGAACGTGCCGTCATCCAATAATCTTTAGTATATTGTTCGTATGTGCGAAAAAAAAGTTTTTCGCAAAAATTGCATAACATATTCAAATCGTTCCTGCCTAAAATATTTACACTCGTAAAATAAACATGAGCTTTGCGGTCTTATGTAAGAATCCACGATGCGAAGACAAAATATAGATTATTGAAAAACATTTTTTAAACGTTCGATTTGATATCGCCTCGTTTCGGCTCAGGCGCTAGTTTGGTTGTGTTTGAATGAACAAATACCGAGGATTTTGTTGACTTTCGGCAAGCGAGAGGATGATTTCTGTCGCCGTCTCGACGCGTCCAAGGCTGCCCGTGCGTGCAATTCGAATCAAATTTGCAAATTCGTTTAGCGCGTTGCGCGAGATTTACTGCGACAAACGTGTTTTGTCGTCACTGTTATATTTTCAATTACTGTTTTAACAAAATGCAATCGCCATAACCAGTCGATCGCGCCACTTTCATCCGTTCATTCTCGCGTATTTTCCTAGTCAGCAATATGCACAAAACCGGCGAGTTTGTTGAAATTTAGTCGTCCGAAAAAAAAAGTCCCTCTTCTATCGAGTAAAATCAAAACAGTATCGCTGAGACGACGGGGAATCCGCCAAAACTAGCGATAGCGGAACAATTTAATCCCCGAGTTTCCGTCCGGCAAATAAAACGTATAACCAAAAAAGGTGGCGATTTTTTCGATTCGACGGAACGGAGAAATCCTGTTAGCCGTTACGTAACTACCAGGTGTCGTTTCATCCGTTTTACGACAAAACTTTTGCCGCCCGATTTCGTTAACAACATTCTAATTTGACTCGGCCGCGTTTTCACGACTTTTGCACCAACCACGTCGGCATGATATTGCGCCGCGAAAAAATTGCTGCCGAGCGAAAAGTTCGACTCCGCGGGCCGATGACGTGATCATCGAATTGACGGACTTTCCAAAATTCGCCGATCACTTCAACGTCCGTTACATAAGCGGTCGTGCATGCACCGACAATTAACCTCCGCGTATCGAGTTGCGCCGAGTAACGAAATTCGAAGCAACTATTTAGTTTAATTGGCGCGCCGCGTTAACCATTAACGTGGCGCAACTGGCGCGCGGAATCGGAGACACGTCACCCGGAATAATCTAAACAAAGCAATGACAGGTGGTTCGAGGCCAGAATTAGATTCGGAGACGCGAGAGGCGGGCGGCGTTAATCAGCCGTGGAAGCGAAACGATAGATAGACTGGATGGGATTAGCCTTGACTGGACGGGAGTGACAAAGGATGCCGAGTCCCGGCGTTGCGTTATGACTCAGACGGTCTAACGTCTGGCAGGGCTCTTGTCTAGCGGTTGTCTAGTCGGCGCGCTATTGCACACAATGCCGCCCGGCGAGGCACATGGACTTGTGCCCGCTGCTCAAGACTATCAAGCATTTACAATTACGTCACAAGTCCGTCCAGATAAAGAAGATCGAAAGCCGGGATCGTGGATTTAAAAGCAGTCGGAGCGCACGGCTACTCGACCAATCGACAACTTGGTCAACCGGATACGAGCTTCCACGCTCGACATGAATGAATGGATGAATGACGGAATGCAAGCGCGCGTAAATAAGATAAGCCTGCGGTCGGCGGCGGTTATAGGTAGCAAAGCGAAAGTCGTGAGGTCGTACCTTAAAAGCGGTCGCAAGTAGACTGGTGCTCGTTGCCTGGCACGGCGGCTCCGAGGTATCTCTCTTTTTCTTGTTTTCTGGCGCAGTCGGCAGGACTGTCGATTATATCCCGGCAAAGTCCGGCTCCCCGAAGTCAAGTCGTCCAGCACGTCACTTCAGACGAGCTCGAATCGCGGTCTCGAGGCTGCGGTCGCAGGCTTGTCTACCTTGTCCATCCTAGCGCGGAGAGTCCTGTTCCGTCGAGGCACTGAATCGAATCCGGCCGGCGCGCTTGGCGATTGTCGTCGTCGCGAATTGTCGGGCGCGCGAATGTTGTCACATTTGAGGTGGTGTCATGAATCAGCCGGTCGGCGCTGCGGCATCGGGCGGACGTCGGCTTAGTAGGCGCGACACGCGTATGACACGTCGGCGGTGCTAAGGTCCTCGTGCACGGAGCTGGCGCGGTCTCGGCAGCCTCGAGACCGAAGTGGTATCATTTCACAGCGTTGTCGAGGTGGGATGCGGTCGCGGGGTCGGCTCGTTTTTCGGTCCGGAGAACAGTCGCGGGACGATCGGTTTGTTGATTGATTGATTGATCGATCGAACGGTCGGAAGCAGCTTAATGGATTGGAGCCGGTTGGCAGAAGAGCGGCAGGGTTTGGCGAGAGGCGACGTCAGGGATGAGACACCACATGAGCGGAGGCTCGGTTCGGGCACCGGGACTATCTAGTCGTAGAGTGATTGGGAACGCGACTGGCCAAAGCACTTGATTCGCGCGGTGTTCGGTTTGCCCGTTGCTGCGCCTCTCCCATGCAGTTTTTTCGGCGGTGCCGTTGTATTAGTAGTAGAAGTAGTAGTAGTAGTCGGTCGGTCGGTCGGTCGTCGTCGTCGTCGTCTTCGTGATGATGTTAATAAAGCTGTGTGCGCGCACGAGGTCCCTCCACGTGCGTGTGCGTGTGCACGTGTGTGTTGGTGCGGAGCCGAGGCCGTGAGGGAGAGAGGCTTTCGGGCTGCGGGGCCGCGAGAGCGAGCGCGCTTCGGACGGGCGAGGGGGTATAGTTACCGAAATGTTAACCTCGTGGAACCACTTTTTATTGAGTGTCGCAAAATTCATAGGAACCTCTACACAGAGAGGGGCGAGCGTGTCGCTCCGTGGCGGGAGAGCCGCGCGAGGGGCGGCCCTCCCCACCCGGGTCCTTGCCAATTTCGCCCACCCCACCACCACCGCCGGCGCCACTTGGCCCCCTGCTGACCCCCTCGTCCTGCTCTCGCTCGCTCTCTCCCTCGCGCCCGATCCCTCCCCTTCGCGAATCCACCCCTCCAGCGCCCGTACCGCTCGCGCCTCTTTCGCCACTCTTTTCTTTATCTTCTCTCTTTTTTCTTCTTCCCGATCCCTCTACCGTCAATTCGGCATTTAGCCCGTGCATAGCCAAACTTATGTACAGTTAGCTGCGCATCAAACGCGACAATTTTTCGACCGCTTTGCGTCCGCGGACTCGACTGCCCGCGCGCCTTCTTTCTTTCTGACTACTTCATCCAGCCTTCTTCTTCTTCTTCTTCTTCTTCTTCTTCTTCTTCTTCTTCATCTTCTTCCTCGGCTTCTTCTTCTTCTTCTTCGACTTGTCGAGAAATCTTCCACATCCGCGACATCCTCCAGTCTTTTTTTCACTCTCGTTATTACAATTTATTGCGATCTTGAATTCGGCTCGAACGTCGTCCGAGCCTCGGCAAACGTTTCAACTTTTTCTCCGCCATTCCTCCCTATTTCCTAGCCAATCCGCCAGCTTCTTTTACATGTTGTTCTAATTCAACGGCGCACCTCCACTCCGTAATTATTACTTAAGCAATCGCGTATCCCTTTCGTCTTTGTCTCTCGCCGTTCGTTTTTTCTTCCTTCGCATCCGCGGGATCACGGCTCGGTTTATCTTCTTGTTCCTCTTCCTCCTTTCGCTCCCTTTCACGATTCCCATGATTCGTGTTCCACCGACATATGGTCTGCATCGTCTGTTGCGTGGAGAGATTATTGCACCGCCTCACTTATCTGAAAACTGTCTCCGATGATGAACACTTGGCCTCTCGAAAAATGTAGACTTCTCAATTCGATGTGTATTTCGCTTTACATCGCATTATCATAATGGAACGCAAAAATAATTATCAGCTTTGCAAAACGCTCACGCGCAAATTTTAGAATGAAAAGCGAATCCATTATCCAAAATCAACACAATTTAATTATCTCGCGAAAGAATGAAAATTTAGCGTTCGAATGATATAATGCAATATAAACGGAAAACCTTTTTATTCGACAGAATAATTTGTATTTTGAATAAATTTTCCATGAAAAGAGTGATGTGCGTTTCTTTTTGTTTTTGAACGTAAATAATTATTCATGAAAGCGCGTCCCGAAAATGACAGTAATACAATGTATTTTATTCAATTATATAAAATGTTCAATAATTTTGTACAAACAACATTTGTTAATCATTCGTTATGTCTACTTTAGATTTTAAAAGCGCCTTCGCTTTGAAATGATGCAGTTTAATTTGTATATGCATAAACGTATTAATATCGTTATTACTAATACATTTATTTATTATTCATTAAACCATTATAAAGGGATCCTGTGTAGGTAAAAAATGTGTAATTAGATTTCAAGTTTTTCGCAAATGTGAATAAAGTATGGATTCAATGAATTAATAAATGCAATGTTATTTGTATAACAGTTCTTCACTGTAGAAAATATGTTCATTTCAATGATTTCAATGCATTATTATTTACGAGTTTACTAATTGTCGTGGTCAAATTAATTTAATTATTACTGTATTGTTATTAAAATAATTGATAAATCCAGCAAAGTACCAGCATGCATGCGGACAGAAACAAAAAAGTAAAAATTACATAATTTTTTATCAATTTTGTGACCGTCATGCCACTTATCGAAACGTACTCAATTCACTCAATTCAATTTCAAGTTAATGTTACTCATAGTCGGTAACTTGATTGATTGTCACTAGTTCGTTAAATGGTAATATGGTAAGGAATATAAATTTTAGAAATAATTTTTTTTTATGAATTTATAGGAATGTATATTTATGTTTATCAATAAATTCATGAATAATAATAAATGCTATGAATAAGTTACTGCGATCACAAGATTTATAAAACGACGCAATTTTTACTAATTGTTTTTCGTGCAAACAATTTGCCAAATTCGATGTCCAATAATTAAATAAATTACAAGTTCTAAATTGAAAAAAATTCTTTCATAATTTATGCCGTCTTGCATTTTTCAAGACATGTGAAATCTGAATACTAAAAGAAATTACTTTTCTTGACTCGAAAATTACGATCCATTTTATCAACAACATGAAACGATTTGCATCTAAACAAAAAATTACTTTTTAAATACCTAATCTTAATGAACAATGTACACATGTAAAATTTATCAGTTATTATAGATGTACATAATAATTAATTTATCGTTCTTAAAAAAAAAAAAAAAAAATCGTATATATGTTGACAGTTTTTCAAAACAGGTTTTTATATTCATCGGTCAGATTAAAAGTATTCAAAATTTTCGCAACTATTCATAGGGCCGCGTTTTATCATGCGGGTGTATGAATGTCGACGATAACGTAAGGTTGTTTACGTAAGCAGTGACATTGTCCTGGTACTACGATCACAATGAAGATTATTCTAAGGGAAGCGCAGCTCTATACGCGTTAACAAATTCACCACACGACTATCTGTGTACAGATTTTTAAATTATTTATTTCCAAATTGTTATACAAATATTCAATATAATAAAATGAAATTTCGAGATAATGTATAGAAGATGTAATAAAAAACTTATACTATTTATTAAACTAAATGAAGTTAAGCGAAAACATTAACTTGTCATGCAACAGGATTATTCTTTTATTGTTTTTTCCTTTTTCCTTTTTGCAATTTTTTTTGTTAAAAACTTGAACGAATATACTGTGACGTGCATTGACTTTAACGCTCGGACAATGGGAATATTAAATGAGATATTCAATTAAATACGAATCTTAGTCTTATTATCATGGTAACTACTTTTCACGCGCGCTTGACAACAGACGTGATTATATGTATTTCAAAATGAATGCTAACTTATAATAAATCTTGAAACAAGGAAAATAATAGAAGAGAATCTTGACTGGACAAGATTACACAAGGGAGGCAGAATTTTGGACGATATGTACAAACGCGCGAGTATACTTTGCGCAAAACTGGTTTCCTATGCCATTCCTTCTTCTTAACGTGAACGAAACGTTCACCCTGTGTTGCGCGTCCTCAAATAATCGCACTGTAAGAAGAACGTAAGATAAACTTCAGGCGACTCATTAAGCACATTATATAAAACGCATTTTTCGTAAATAATACTTCAAATTGCTTATAATTTAAATGTTTGCATACGAATATTCATTTTTCGCAAAGTTGTGTCAAGTGACTTTTGATATTTCTATACATATCGTAGATGT
This sequence comes from Aradophagus sp. ZL-2020, assembly GCA_022817685.1. Lineage (NCBI taxonomy): Eukaryota > Metazoa > Arthropoda > Insecta > Hymenoptera > Scelionidae > Aradophagus > Aradophagus sp. ZL-2020. Next base: position 16,931 of record JABFOV010000841.1, read on the forward strand.
AGTTATGGTTTTAATTTGATTGCATACATGTTGAATAAGTACAGCATTCATGGCAACAGATCTGCACATAAACAGAATATGTCTTCCCGCATGCGTCATCTGTGTATCATATATATATCATATATGCGACATAAATGTTTCTTCTTGCTTAGGCAATATCTGAAATAAATTTATCATGACTTTGTTATTATTACATGTGATAATAAATCATAAATAAATGTACTCTTTCAAAAATATCAGTTTTTAACCTAAAATTTTAAATTAAATTTTAGATCCCTCTAAAATCACTTAATCTGTCTTTTTTCAATTAATATAAACAAAATTTCTGAATGTAGTAACTGCATAGTTATCAGTCTGCGTGGTCCATACGTAAGCTAAAATAACGAGACGGTGCGGCCCTTAGACCTTACTAGCGGATTGGGCTGGATGGCTCCCTACACGTTTGCTAGCCGTTCGAGGGCCATGAACCTTGAACAGGTTGCCCCTTTGGACATTCACCTTCTGCGAAGCCCCTTCGATTCTCTTTCCCCTTCATTTTTTCGCTTACATCCGAAAAGTTTCGTTCCTCTACCTCCGAAACTAGTGACTCTGCCACTCCACACGCGTTGCACCGCCACCTTTTCCCATCTTCTGCTTCGAAAAACTATCCGATGCAATCACTTTTACCTCTCGCGCGTTGCCCCCACAATCGCCCCCTCCGTTCTTCAAACTCTCATCACTGTCGCCCCGTCATTTTTACTACTTACATCCCATTCCAATAATGAGTATTGTAAAATACATTTTTTTCGTATTCTAATGCACAAAATTGACAACGATCTTTGTTGTCTATAATTTTTTATTTATCAAAATCGTTCCGTCAATTTATATTAGAACGATTTCTTTATAATTTGAAGAAGTTTTATTCGCAATACACAAAATGTGCAATTCGTAGTTATTTTCATTGAATTTTTGTTAAGATCAACAAGTTATATATTTTGCTAGAAATATACAGTTTATAACGATTGATTAATGAATGAATAAACGAATTAATAATATGATTAATTTAAAGAATTCATGGTAATTAATTAATTAATACACGATTAAGTACATTTCTTCAAGATTACACACTTTTGTGTATAATCGGAAATGTTTTTACAGTAAATCAATAACCCAACGATCTGTTGAATTTGTTTTATCACAATCAAAACACTGAATTTCGATTGAACGTTTTGCAATTGTAATTAAAATAAGAATACGCGCACTGTTGCAGAAATGACAAATAATGAATTCCTAATCATCGCATGCCTCAAGGTGTCGCAAAAGCAGTGCAAAGATTATGATGGTTATTATTATGACACCTACAAGTGTATTGTAAGCACTTAAAAACTGCAGTTATTAGCAAATTATTTGCTACGCCGTTTAATATTATAATTTGCCTTACTTGTATTGCCTGGATACGTTATTCTACCTAATCGTTCATAGAACACTCTTAGGCAATCTTATCTTTGCCTAATTCTCGAGTTACGCTGATATAATGTTTCGCCTGTTGCGAACTATAAATTCAAACAATTCATGACTAATAATAACATTTTTGCACGAGTACATTTTCGATGTATGAATATGAAACTGATATATTATGAAAAAAAAAGTTAATTAATTTAACATTCATAATGAAACATTGTATTAAAAAATAAATTAAAAAAGAAAGATTAATTATCACGAAAGAAACATTCTCCAATAGATTTAAAATAAAAGAAAATAATTTTACAACGAAGGAAATGTGTTTCCATTAAAAAAATTTTTTTTCATTGCAGTTTGAAGTTTTTTGAATGACAAAAACAATGATTATCAAACAATAGTTAGATGATCTTAATAATTAAAGTCTTGAAAGTCTTTGTGCACATAATATATCTTAATCACGAAAAGGAATTATTTTAGCAATCACGTGAAATTAATTTGTAAAAACCACATGGAGAATCGAAATTGAATAAAGTCGTTAACGAATGGGGCAGGTGAAACAAAGTCGTTTTTGTTTCTTGTGTATTAAAGATGATTGTATAAAATTAGTTAGACTCTGAGGATTAGTTAAAATCTCATCGCTTTAAAAGAGGCTGATTATACACACGCCGTTCGGCCTATACGGCTGAACAATGTGTCACTGTCACTTTGTATGCGGCCTCCTCTACTCCCGTTCGTACATTAACATTTTGCGTAACGCATTGAAAAATATCTTCGATAAAAATTGTCTAGTATATTTCCCTTTTTTGCTATGTTTACTAGTCGATATTAAATTTTTTAAACGAAAAATCAGTAACGAGATAAACGTTCGAGCATTGTGCGAAATTTCGTGAACAATATTTGCCAGTAAAAAGCGTCTCTCACAATGTCATAAAGTTTACGTCTATCGACGACACGCTTGTTACACCTACTTGATAATTTGATCACTTTAGAGTACAATTTTGTGATTTAAGTTGATAAAATTGGTTACATAAATTAAAAAGAACCAAGCCGGTGCTTCAAAGCGATGCACCTTCCAATTACGCGGAAACATTATAACATATAATGAAGAAGCGGAAACTCTTCCCGTTCATTCATTATTTAACCAAATTTTGTATCATGCGTTGGGCGTGCAATCTGTTATATACTTTGCATAAGTGATCAAATATAAACGCGAAAAATGAAATGCAGTGCCGGAAATGTTCGGTAATTCTGAGTAAGTTTGATGGAACAGTCGAAATTCGGATTGTGCGCTCTCTTTCATACGTTCAATCGAACAAAGAAATGTTTTAACAACGTCTGATACACTCAACGAGGCAAAACGGGTAGTCATTTTTCGTAATTGAACTATGAAATTACATCACGGCACTTGAAGCTTCTTTTCTGATTTTTCGTTTAAATGCTGTGAATGTTAGAAAAAATGTATTTAGTCAGAATAGAAATTCACAAAGAAACAGAAAACTTTTGTAAAACACTATATTATTCAGTAAAAGAAGTATGTTACTCATATAAACAACATTTTAACAAACATACTACCACGACCATTTACTCAGCAACGTCGGGCAATTGTCTTGATGCTCGATAATTTTTTTCCGAAAACAAATATTTATGAATTCTAACGTAAACAAGATATTCTGACAGAAAAATTACTTTCTTTCGTACTCAGATTACAATCACATAAGAATGTTGATGTCTACAACAATTTAGATGTTTTCAATAATGAAGGAATGTAATTTTCTTCAAAGAATTTCTGTCTAAACCATAGACAGATTATTTTTGCAGAAGACAGCCTTTCTGCGCTCAAAGCTTTGTTGGGATACAGTTTTATACAGATAGACGAAGGTAAAAATGTTAAAAACTTAAATATCGAAATTCTTACGCGTGAAAGGTTTCGTTTGTTACAGATAAGTCAAAAAATAATAATAACGATAATAAAAATATTAATAAGCAACGTTAAGGTAACTGAACTTCCGACAACAATCCACCGTCATGTACAATCGAGTTATTCGCCGTTGACACGTGCATTCACGTTCGTACAGGTTTCATCCACCGATGCACGACGTCACGATCAAATGAAAGCATCCGTCGTATAAACATAACATTTGCAAAGTAATGGCGCAACTTGTCTTGCGAAACGGCCAAACAAGCCTGTAGAAAGCGTTATGATTTTTAGACTCGCTTGCAGATTCCAGGGTGCCGCTTCGGCCGATAATTTACGCATACGAAAATTATTCACCGTCGTTCGTTTTAATAGATTGATGCAATACTTGGTTTGACCGCCTTTGGAATAAAGAGCTCGCAGTCATTTATCGTCGACAAATAATCGGCGTGTCGCAACTATTCGAGTCGAGGATTTCGATTTGGAAAACTTTGGCTATCGCGCAATTCGCCGATTTGCATACGCGCCGCCGCCGAAATTGGCGCGCGAATTTTCGAAGGCTGCCGGCTACGAAAAGACTACGAAAACTCGCGCCGGCGATCATTTGTCGAGCAATTACGCTCGGTGCCGGCTGCTGGTAGATCTTTCGGCCGCTCGAAAGCCCCGCGATATCTTTCTTCTCCCGCAAAATGTTGCACGCAAGCTGAATCCTTGGGCATACCAGTTTCTGTTTCCAATTTTCTAACTACCGATTGGCCACACCATCGTATGAAACTGTTGAGCGACGTAGGATTCGCAGACCGGTTTGCCGTGTCCTTGTGAGTCACATTCAGTACATTTCTTGACGTAACAAATATTGTTCCGAAACGATATCGATTCTTTCGCTTTCAATTACGTCAGTTCGCAAGCGTTGCTCCTTTGATGGCAACAATTACAGTTGTCGCTCGGTTTCCGTCGCAATTTTCAAGCCTCGTTGTTTGTTGATGCAACAGTGTTAGATTGGCTGTCAATTTTTTTTCTCTCTAGAAATTATTGTACGTGAATGTCAAAACTCGCAGAAATGTAATATGCTTTTGGTTATTTCTCGATATTAACCAGAAGATTATCTGAAAAGGTTTAATTTTAGGCGCCATCGTAACCTTGTTCTGAAATTGTTACAAAAATAAATGACATATTTTGAACAATGACAATGCGTGCTATCGTAATCTTGTTAATGTCGTTGAATTAATGACATTGATGCAACGTCAAAGAATCCTTATATTGCATCAGAGCAATATTTGTGTTCAAAGTCAACATTAAAAATGTTACTTTCACATAACAGTGATATATTTTCGTCAGTTCTTTATATACGACTGATATTAAACAACTTTATAAGAATTGCATTTTCAACAGAATGAATGTATTGTATTAAAATAATTTTTTATTTATATCTTGAATATTAGCGAATTATTCAATCATTTTATTTTTTATTCTCAGAAAGATTAAAATTAGTCTGCAATGAAACAATGCAAGAAAATAGTTAAACAAATCGAATAGAATTAAAAATCTGTGACTTAAAAGCCATATATGGACGGAGTATCATTCTTCTCATCGGTAAATTTATAGCCAGATTTTTTTTAATACATAGAAACCATAAGCAATGTTATACTTCCTGGGTGTTTCTTACAAGTTTTCTTCGCGAAACCTTTGATAGACGACTAATCAAACTAAGTAACCCTTTATAATTAGTAAGTGAAATTTGTATATACAAGAAAGTATATATGATCACGTCTGCAAACGTGTACCTCAAAGTTAATGTAAGTCAAAAAATCGGTCATTTAATTACGTAAAATAATTAATTCAATCATTCTCCGAATGATTATCAATAATCATTACCCGAAAAAAAAATTTTTTTTCGAACTAAAATACGTTCATGTTTAATGAAAAATTTCACAATGCAAAAGTAAATATTATGAATGTGGTTAAAAAAACTCCACTTTCTTAAATATTTCAAAAATATAATCAACACTGCAGCAAAAAAAAGAAAAACACAAATATGATTTTTTTAATATAATATATATATATAGAAAGTATAGAAAACGCAAAGAAAGTAGTAAACAATATCTACAATATTAAATTTATTCGGTTTAACTCGAGAATATTATTTGCACGACACGAAAAGTGAACAATTTTTGTGAAAGCTTCAAAATTACCGACAGAAAATCACAAAAAATACGAAAAACTGTCGGTACGAATTCGTGCAGAGATTAATAATTGATAAGTTGTAACCGTATAAATGAATGATAAAGGGATGGCCATTTTTCGGCAGTGAGTACCGAATATGAAATATTATGTGGGAACTGCGTCGTCCGGAAGAAAGTGCCTACGTAATACACAATTATTGTGCGCATCCTCGAGAATTTCCCCGGTAGAATTGTTAATACATTTATGTGCACCACGCATATTCGGTGCAAACAAACTGGCGGATATATTTCGGCTTAATAATACACAACCGTTGCGATGTAAGATAGTTATAATTAGGCGTGTATTCGGTCTAGCAATAAGCAGGTTACCCATGTGAACTTCCTTCATATTTTCGGCGGCATTCTAAAGTAGCTGTTAGGACTTGCGTGCAAATAAACCTTTATTTTGAGTTTGTTTCCAAATATTCTTCGCTGCATTCTGTTTTTGTTTCAAACTTCAACTTTTAACCACGAGGATTATTTAACTAAATAACAATTAATTCAGTTCATAATAATACTGCAATACGACCGGATGAACATTTTTTTAAAATTGTTTATGTTTTAAAGTTGATTAGTGGATGTTGATAAATTTACACTGTATATATACGTAAACCATTTATTTAATATACGAATTATTTATAATCACGTAATTCATAAATACAGAATATATCTCGTTCAAACATAATTTATTATCCGTTTATATTTATGTGAAATTAAGTAGAATAAATAATATGGGACTTTACGTAAATTATGTAAGGTTTTTATTTCATAAACTCTTTGTATATCTATTTTATACTTTTATCTTGATTTAACATCGTTATATTTTTCATGGATAATCACTATAAACAAAAAAATATCGAATCAGTATTATTAACTTTAATAAAACATTATAAATATACTTCTCCGAAGTAGAAAATATACACTGAGAAAAAAATTGTAAGATTTTTATGGAACCTTTCAGTAGGAATACGCGCGAATAATACTTAAAAAGTATTGAAAGCGCCAGTAAAGCATGTTAAAAAATACCATTTAAACAAATAAAAAAATAAAAATCTTAATTGTAACAAGTATGCTTGGAATTCATTCATAAACCAATAATAATATAGCTCAGTCGATCATGTGTCTACTTGAAGAAAGTATCTGATGTTTCAAATAACTACACTTATTAGTAACTAAACTATTTATATTGTTTAGATTAAAAAAGATGCATATAACGCTTTTAATTTTTATCGGTTGTGTTTCATTCTGCGAAAAATTTCTCAAGGTTCTTGATATACTATGATGAAGTATTCGGAACTAAACATTCACTTCTATTTTATCTTAGTCTCGACATCGTGTTTGTACTTTTTTTGATTAGATATTCTTATTATGTACTAAATATAATGCAAGGTTATGCGATTCAATGAAATTAGATCATGAGTAAAATACTACGATTTAACGTGAAGTTGCGTATTGACAGTTATATATAATTTTCATAAAAAAATATATTTATTAACAAATTTGTTGTCAATATTCAAAGTCAGAATAAAGTTTAATCGAAAACGAGAAGAAAATGTCTTTTAAACAAGAACGGATTCGTTTTAGGACAACGAATGTTTGAAATCGAACAAATCAAATACGTTTCAATATTAGATTAAAATATTATTAAATATTCATTAAATATTCTTGTTTTAACATTTGACCTTTAAAAATAAATGTGTTCTTGTTTCAATGATATTTTTCCCCGTGTTTTTATTCATATTGTTTCAACAGTTTAAAATTTTTAACTGTCATAATAAAAAATAAATATATATAAATAAAAAGAATACATATTTTAACGAAGATTCTTTCAAAAAAGTTCAACACTCACATTTTAAAAATTGCAAAGCAACATATTTTACTAATATTTAACAATCTCCAATTGCAAGCAGACATGCAAAATGCGATGAACAAAATGGTCTCTTAAAAATAATTCATTCAAGAAATTGATAGTTTAATCGATTCAAGTGAACGTGGTTTTAGATAAATCTAAGTTCATTTGCAATAACCAACAGTTTAGTTTTATTTTATTCAAGTGAACTTAAATTAAGTGCACTGTTGTAAAAGTGTGAGCATTGCATGGCATTTCCATTGCAGGTTTGTTGCGTGTGTAGGACGTGCATGTCCAGTTTTTCAGGGATCAATAATTTTCAGATTTCACACTATAAAATATTGATTCAGCTACTCCGAACATAATTAGTAACAATACCTGAGTAATTTCCATCAATTTTGTATTTGTTTCTACATGAAATGCAATCTTCATTTCATAAAGTGATGCAGCATATGCAACAGTTTTTTAGTTTTTTTTTTTTTGCTTTTCGGATTTATTGAATACATTGCATTTTTAAATACATGTAAAATTAACAGTATTTAATTACATTTAGTTCGATAATTATATCAAGCAAATCTACCGACGATTGTCGATATGCACAATTTTGATTTATTTTGTATTAAAAAACAATTATTACAAGCTTGACAAATGAGTCATCTCTATCGTACGTAGTTAAATATTAAATTCAAATTCAGTAAAATTTTTCCACTCGAAAAAAATTTTCTTATGTTATCAACATGCTCGCTTTTGAAAGGTAAATTTGTGCGAAATCTCTACGCGCATCTCTGTGTAACTAACAGTTTAAGTTGTGAAAATCCCCTGCTCACTTGTGTGGAATATAATGCGTATGCGTGTGTATTGTGTTACCATTGTATTCCACACAAGTGAGCAGGAAATTTTCACAACTTAATTACAATATACTGCAAAAACAAGTGTCTAGATTTTACACATTTGTAGCGTCTTATACAACAAAAGTGTCTCAAATTGAGAAATATTTAATATCTTGGACAAGAAAAAGTATATTAAAATAAAACATTTGTTGTTGTGTAGTGTACGCTTGAAATAGAGTTGTATGCATGATAAGAAAGCAAATGAATTAAAAAAAAAAAAAAAAAAAAAAACATTTTTTTCATGTGCGTTCGTATTGTTTATCTTTTCTTCACATTACAACGTCAAGAAATTGTAATTTCACTATCCCATCTGTCTCGACGGAAAAGCCTGTAAATTCTACAAAACTTATCCCCGAAACTTGTTTAACTCGTTGCGACACTGGTGTTACCAATCACTGGTATTATCAGCAATACTGAAAAACCAGTGACATCTAAACGGCGGCAGGACCGCCTCGGCCGTTTGTAACACGAGCGAGCGGCCGCGAAATTTAGGTCAGAATCGGCATCGATTGTCAGTCACGTGAGCGGTGCATTTTTCCCGCGCGCGATCTAATTAAAGGCAAACGTAATTTCGGCCCCATTGAACAAGCCGTGGCGGCGAAAAACGGCCGACTGGGCGATTTTTTCTGCGCCGCTTAACCCCGTCGGAATAACGATTGCGTCGCTTAACGCGAAAAGCGGACGCAACGCTTCTGCCCCGCCACCCCCTCGTGAATTCGGTCCTCCCCTCGCGGCAGGGCGCATCTTTTTGGAATATTTATAATAATCGAATCGATGGACGCTGCGAGCCGAAGGGCGGCTCGGCCGGGTAAATGGCGCATTATTATTTGCGTACTTTGTTTGCGAAAATTACGTATTCGCCTGTCGCGATTATTGCGTTTCAGTTAGTGAATCTGTTATTTCAACGTTTTTGCTCGGGATATGTAGGTGGCCAGTCGCTCGGACACGAGCTCGCGCGCGCTTCGAGCATGAGCGCGCGCGCGGCCGCGGCTCTCCGAAATGTTATTAATGCTGCAACGAGCGACGGGCGACAAACAAAAATAATTAATATTTATCGTCGACGATTTCCGTGTCCGCGACTCTATCGGCCCGGCGATACGCCCCGGCTTTGACTGGGCCGCGTTAACCGGGCGCGCTAATACCACCGAACCGTGCCTCGGCCCGAAATTTTCCGCCGACGCTAATTCGATAATGTACACGCTTGCCGCGCGATTTATTCGTTTGCCAGTGCGCTCTCGTTTTTACAAAGCTCATTATTTCCGCTCTTCGTTATCATTAATTATTACATGTATCAATAAGAGCGCGCGCATTTTCGGGGCCGGGCTAAGGGCTCGGCCATCACACGCAGCTGCTTTTAAAATTCGTAAACGATTCGCGAGGCCGTGTTTTTAGTTTTCATTTGAAATTATTCATGACGCTGCCAGACGTAATATTGCAATTTCAACGTAAATCACATTACGTTATTTACATTTTTACGTTTCAACGGCGAAAAGATTCGAAGCGAATACGCGATGGCGCGACGCGCGGCTGAAAAATATTGTTATTAAATTTGAATAAATGCAGTTATTGGAATTACGTCCCCGGCAAGCGGCCGAATAACGCTCGGCGTGTAATATGTTAATCATGTTTTTAGTTAATCACGTGTCGTTATTTTACGCTGCGGCGAATGCAATTTTCATTTAATTCGGAACGGCTGGCGGTAGGGGAAGGGGGGGGGGGAGAAAAAAGAAATGGAGAAGGAATGAGTTGAACGAGCCCGGGCAACATTATTTTATGACAGATGGATTATTCGGTATGTGAAATTGATTTCTTTGATTTTGCGTTTCGCGAATCATCGCGAATAAATGAGGGTTGTCGAAACTGTTCGTTCGTTGCTTTATTTTTCTTTTGCGCAGCGATACATGTGAGCGCGCGAATTCGCGCGTCCAGTTTTAATCGCGTTTTGTTGCTGTTGTTCTTTAAACAAAAAAAAAAAAAAAATAAAAGAAACGGAAGAAACACTGTTTGTTTTAACGAATTTCCGCCGTTGAAACGCACCGCGAGGCCGTTTCGATGTAAAATAATGGGCATGTCAAAGTTCCGTTTTAGCTGATTAACTCATTAGTTTGTACCGAATAAACTCGATTAATGTAAAACAAACATGCCTGTCGGTTCGGCGAAAAATTACGCCAGTGTGTATAATCGGCGCGCGCGACTTCTGAAAAAAGTAGTTATTGTTTGGCGAACGAGTTGTCAAAAGCGAGTTGCGAAATGTAAGGGGAATTTCGCTAGTATAATTAATTATTATTCGCTAATTATTATCATCATGCTATTGAATTATTTATAACGACGCTTATGCTATCAATCGGGTGATATCAAAGAAGCAACACATTTTCGATATTTCGCGAAATTTGTTTACGGAACAAAGTTTGATGTTCATTAGTAATTAGTTTACAATAACAATCGAAAACAAGAACACGATCCCTTATTAACTCATGAGATTCGCAATTTTGTATTTTACTGTTTTCTATTTGGTAAAAGTATGGCACACGACTGGCAGACGTCTGGCATAATCCAGACCTTTGCCAGACCACCTGCAAATAATTTATTCCACGAAGAAATAAAAGTCTTTAAATGAAATTTGATAATAATAATAATACGCTAAATTATTTTTGAAGTTGTCATTTTCATGATTAACAAAGCACTATTGATAGATTTTTTATCGGAAAACAGATGTCGAAGAGCGCGCGTGGCAGAGATTTTGAATTGCCGACGTAACAAGCGTTTCCCGATCACTGATGCTCGTGCGATTCGTGTCGTGTGGCAGTGTCTTACGTCTCTTCCCTCATTAGAATTCCCAGAGTATTTTCCACAAAGACCAAGAATCTACAGTTAATTTACTAAGCGATTTTGAACGATGCCAAGTACTTACTTAAGCATCTTGAAAGTGATACGGTTAGAAATAAAGTGATAAATCACGATAATTAATTAACCATTAACCAAATTTTATGTCATTATATTAATTTAAATTTTATAACAGACAGACTTTTTGACGAAACATATTCGAAGATAATCACAAATTATTAATAGCGTAATTTGCCCCTTTTAAATGTACATTTTTTCTTGCACGCGTTCATGCTCATTGTTCACAATACATTTTAAATATATAGAAGATGTAAATACAAACTTTATGAAATTGATTCATGACAAAGTGAACTGCATGTAATTTGCATCAATCCACTGATATTTTCTGGAAAATTATATTTTTCATGTATATAAAAAAAGCATGCACCCATTTAGCTGAAAATAATAAGTGAACAGTCGAAATCTATTGTAATCCAAACAAGATGTGTGTAAGAATACGAACGGCAGAATACGCCGAAACAATTGCCGACAAGAAAAGTGAAACATTTTAACGATCTCCGCGAATCTGAAAAACCGTGTTAAAATTAGTTTGATAATTTTTCTGTACTTTTCTGAACGTCATGCACACGGCAAAAAGACCATGTTAGAATTACTGAAGAATATATCGCGTTAATTGCAGAATGAAATAAAGTCAACAAAAAATATAATGCTGGCTACAATGGTCATTTAAATGACATAATATTTGTACTTTAATATATATAATTAAAAACATTACTTGTAACATTACACCGAGAGTTGGTAGTAACAAATAACCCATAAGTACTAATCTACAATTACACTCGGAATGAAATTTGAACTTATAAATTTTTAATCTATACATCAATATTTTGGAAAACTTGAGCATAGTGTTTTAAGTTTTTTTATTTTCAAAATTAATTTCAAGCTTTTTATAATCTTGCTTGATATTAAATATTAATATTTTCGCAATATAACTATTAACTATCATCAATATTTAACAGAATTACCACTTTTATTGTATGTTTTTCACTCCACTGATTGTGAAATAAACGCTGTATTTTTACGAAAAGTTGTTTCTTCATAAATAAACAATTTATCAAGAACAATTTGGAAAGACACAAGAAGTCGGCTTGATGTTACTCAATGAAATACAAATATTAATATTTAATTACCATTACAAACAGTTACTTCATATCGAACAACAAAGTACAGCATTTAATTGGCATATAACTCCAAATTTTTGTTTTCATCAGGAATAACGAAAACTTTCAATTCAAGATTTTTTAACCTATTTCAATTACTAAATTTAATTAAGTTTCAATAATCCAAACTGAAAAATTAGTTAAAATGGTCGCTCAATTCTAAATTAGATGTTACGACAAGCAAGTTAATATTTTCCTTTTTAATTTTGGTAACTGATGCAACAGGATTTGTCGATTCCAATTATAACTCCGTCTATAACTACAATTTTAGGATTTCTTATCAAGCAATATTAATATTTTCCTGAATATAAATTCAGGAATAAAAAGCACATTACTGAACAAATGAAAAACCTCATTGCTTTTCGTAAATGTTTCAACGTAAATATTTTGAATCATAATTTTTTTCTATTACACACCAGCAGTTTTTAACAATACAGTTATTGATTTCATGTCTGTATGACTACAATTTAAAATTCATAACATTACGAATATCTGACATCTTCAGTGGAATTCAAAACTTTCGTCCATTATTCGTTTTCAACAACATAATTTAATTTTTTCCACGACAAAATAAATTTGTTTTGCGAATTATTTTAATCAAATTTGCTAAAGTAATATTTTTCCAAAGTTCCATACGACACGTACACAAAGTTATAATACAAAAGCAGAAAAAAATTAAAAACAATGTTTTAATTAAAACTTTTTCACGAATTCGTAACCTATTATAAGAGCAATGTAATCTTGCAATGAAGTTAAATTTTGCAAAAACAAATTACATACAATGCCGTATGTTCCAATGAAGCATCGTATCAGTTATACACGTTGATTTTATTAAAAACAATAAGTCACGTATTAATGTGAATCAACAACAATGGAACTCACACATGAAATAATACTGAAAAGTGATGTACATTTTCATTACTAGAAACAAACATAGTTTTAATTCGTTAATTAATTTTAATGATCTCATTGGCTGATCCAAAGTAAAAAGCTGTATAATATATAACATCAATCATACTTCATACAAGTGAAAAGTTGATATTTATTATTAGGCTTGTCTCATTGGATGCGCGATGATCGACGTCTGTATTTAATTCGCCGTGCAATACTTTATTTTCGGACTTTATTCACGGAAATAACTAAAATCGTTGTAACCGTTGCAATCGTTGAAATAAAAATATTTGCAAGAAATAATGTACGTTAATATTTGATTAGGAAAGCGCGAACTATAGTGAAGTCAAAATTAGAACGCCGGTCTTGAGAAAAACTCTTTTTTCCATTTGAAATGTGGATTGGATTCTATTTTTTAAATCCCATCGGTACGCGCGGCCGCGCGCGTGTGTGCGTAAATTATTTATATTCCAGTAGATTACGTGTATACGCGGATATAAATAATCGTTGCATAGTTTTTGCAACCGCGAATACACTCGGCCCGACGAACGCACGTTCGAGCTGCGCTTTCTTTTCTCTCTCTTTTTCTGCCCCCCCCCCCACCCCCCCCCCCCTACCCCTCGCCTCTCCCTCCCTCTCCCCCCCCCCCTTTCATCTCTACCCGACGACTCCCGGTGCGGTGCCCCGAGTAGACTCAATCTCGTACAGAATCTGGAGGCGGCAGCAGATAAGAAGAGTCTAGACGTTCTGTCACTCAGGTACCAGTGACGAACTCGACATCGATCAGTTCGTTGTGGTACTCCTGTGGTGGATGCTCAGCTGATTCTAGCGTGTATGTTCGAGTGTAGGACT
>JABFOV010000842.1:0-31046 GCA_022817685.1 Aradophagus sp. ZL-2020
TCACAGTCTCCAGATTTAAACCCAATTGAACATCTTTGGGATGAAGTAGGCCGAAGATTAAGAAATGAGACTCCTTCGACTGAAACTGAATTGTTTTCAAAAATTGAACAAATCTGGGCGGACATTCCTTTAGAAACAATTCAAAATTTAATTGACTCTATGCCAAGACGTTGTCAAGCCGTTTTAGATGCTAAGGGTTTTGCAACTAAATATTAAAACGATTTTTATACAATGTTATGAATTATAAAAACTAATTTTATATTATGTTATAAATAATATTTACTGTTATATGTTAATTTTATATCATAAAGAATAATAAAACTTATTGATTTATTTTCCTTTTAGAAAAGTTTCCATACTTTTGTAACGTCGATTTTTGAACCTATTTTGTAAAATTATCGATACATAAACAAATAAAAAAAATTATCACTTTTTAATTAACAATATTATTTTAAAAACATCAATGAAGAAAATAAAATGCATAAAAACAAAATTATCTCATACATTACATCCAAATATAGAAAATTTTAGTAAAATTTAATCGGTTTCCATACTTTTGTTGCGCACTGTATTTCAATCCATCAAATTGAGTTTCGAGCACGAAGTTATTTCCAAATTTACATTTGTATATATTACCCAAAAAATGTCATTTATAATTGTTTTGTTATGTCCAATTGACTAATTAATTTAATTAAAAAGTTTGAAATTCACTTCATTGATTCAGATAAATAATAAATTTATGAAAATCAACATTTTTTGCTAGATAATTTTGAATTTCAGTATTTAAACCCGTCCCACATTCACTTAATTTGAGCACCAGTAAACGTACAGTTTAAAAACTAATATAATAAAAACGTCACTAAAACATGACGTCCACGTGGTTCGCGTTTCAATAGGCGTCTACGGTTAGGAAACTAACAAAAATATTATTGATACTTGTATGTCACTTACATTGGGGAAAAAAATTTAAAACACCACGAAACCCCCGAGCGCAAACATAAAAACCGATCCTTATAAATATTCGATAAGGCGTCAACGTTAACTGCTACCACTATGATCTGACAAAATTCTATAAATTGTTTTCTAAATTCTGGATGCTGGATGCTTGAAAGCATTGAAGTGGGCCTTTAGACTCTTTCTAAGGGCACCACCAAGGGTGCCATTAAGGGTGAAGTCGATTTAAATAAGATCTAGTTCACGATTCCTAATTTTAAAATAAATTTAGAATACACTAGGAAAAAAATGTAACTTGAGAATTTTGTGAAAAGTCGATAATATTCAAATCGCTTTAAGTTGAGCAATTTTTTGATTAGTTAATTAATCATCTATCTGTTACGTCTGATAAAATCTTCAAATAAAATAATACAAATGTAAATATACCCTTGATTCAATTATACTAATTTATTATTCACTGTTGAATTATTAATACTTTATATTTATATATGTTTGATGTCACAATGAATATATTTTTTCAAGCATTACTGATCGTAGCGGCGAATTTTCTCAATTCTGCAAAGAAAAATTTATGGCCACCATGAAGTATTTTTGTTCGTGCATTGAAGCAGCTCTGTGATATCAATCTTTCAATCGAGCCCCGTGTGAATGGCATTACTTAATCATGGATCAGAATTACAGAAAAACAATTATCAAGAAAGAACGCCCGGCCCCACCGAAATATATATTAAATCGTCTCCCTGAGGGTCGCAGGAACATTCACGAGACAGAGATCGAAGACAGCACATCGCACGACCAATATTTAATCAACTTTGCAGAGCATAATTCTCTGTACAAATCAAGGACATATGTACTAGTTTGCAGTCGGTTTCGCCAGCGAACCTGTTACACAAGAGGAGGAAAGGTGCGTTACACAAGGGAGAGGCAAAAGCGGGTGTTTTCCAGATTATATTTTGATTTACGATTTTAGCAAAGAATCCGGTGAAGCTGAAAAGAAAGTCAATAAACAAAATAGAAAAGCATGCGTTATTTTTCACTCGTAGCCTTCATCTATAAAAACTGTAAATATATAATTGACAAGAACGATTTTAACCGATCGTTGCAATTCAGTCACCGATAGTCAATTATTCAGCTCCATTCGTTAGCCGTTCTTTGACTTTTTCGCTTCGATCGAACCCTGATTTTATGTTGTACAAGTATGACAAGGGGATAGAATGTAGCGTGCAACTGTACGTAAAGCAGGCAGAGCGTGCCACTTTGTGCGCCATGAATCCCTTGGGAAGAGGGTTCAGCTACAGTGACTGTGATCTTTCACTGTAATCGTGAGAACAAGTTGCAGCGCCAAGTTTGTTTTCCACACAGGTCGTACCGCGTGAAAACAGTTTGTAATAAAGTTGAGCCCGACATATTAATGGCTGACGAGCTTCTACGTTTAAAAATCTCTTTCAAAATACATTTTGTCTATCAGTTAACTAATGACCGAAGCTAAAAGAAAATCTCTATTACACTGATAACATTTGATGAAAATGAAGTGGGATTAAAAATATTGCTGATAGTACTATGCAAAATTTACTATGTCATTACATATGTTGAAACAACGTAATCTCTAGTAAGACTTTGTAAAAAAAATCCAGATATTAATGTAGACTCAAACACCTGCACTGAGAGAAATAGATATTCAAATTGATTATCCAGATAGTTAATCTAAATAACTAGAAAATAACTAATCTTTCGATAACTCATATAGTTTTTTTTTGACATGTTACATAACGTTAGTGTTCACACTGATTATCTAGATGTTCACATCGTCTAATTAGATATTTACTTTGATTAATTAGATAATTAATTTCTTGAGTATGTGCAGAAAATCCTTGACTATCTTCAGATAATAAAATTGACTATCCGAAATAGTTAAAAGAACTATATAGATTGTTCTTTTAAGTATCTATTTCTCTGAGTGTGTATAGTTGAAATGAGGCAGGTTCATAAGGAACCTGCTTTTTGAGGGCACTAACAGGGTCCATTAGAACAAGTTCGTATAGGAAAGTTGATATAGGGTCTATATATGTTACGCGATTTAGCCACAGGTAGGATGTGTGAAGCCTTGCCTTGTAGGGTTTTTCCAAGCTTTAATCATCTTTTCAGAAAAGGCATATACAATTTTTAAGAGACTCGATCAGGTTCAAATGATATTTTTTAAAGTATAATATTAATGTTTTAAGGTTTAAGAGTTGCTCTAAGTTTTTAATTTTAGTAGGTCTTCAAAAGTACGTATAAATAAAAGTAAACCCGAGATTTTTCAGTTATTTTGAATAGGCATGATAATAATATTCAGTTTAACTTTTCCGTGAGGAGAGTAAAGATAATCTAAAATATGTTCCATAGCTACGGGCGTTGTGGTTGTATGAAGAAAGCGAGTTTATAAATGAATCTGAAGAACGCAAATTCAATTTCCGGTGTTGTTGTTGAGAGAGAATTTTCTACGAAAATTGTCCGACAAATTTATATTTCCAAGTATAATTTTTAGTATTATAGCTATTTGAATAGTACTAATAGTATAAATAACTAAATAATTAAGTTATACAATATGAACTGTAAGTAAGTGTCTATACTGATTGTAATACTGAGCCAGAAAAGAGTACTGTTGTAAGTAGTACAGTGAAACTCTTACTGCAATCTTAAAAATTAAAAATCTTGCATCTACAAAGATCATGAAATTAAAATCTAAGTATTTAAAACCTATCACTATTCGTTTACGTTATTAATAGTATATAAAATTATGATCAATTTCTGGTAGAAATATTTTGAATATTTAATTACACATTGTATTTTCGGGGACCACATTATTGAAATTTATTAAACCAAACGACAAACCAAGGTAATATAGAATACCTATAAAAAAAGCATGATTGAAACGAACTAAGTTTCGATTCACAACATTAAGTTTTTTTAACGCAAGACTTGTAATTTTAACAACGGGCTCATACGAAAAATCCTTTTTTAATTTTAAAATGCTGAAGTCAAATATATGGGCGTTGAAGATATTCTGAAGTACTGTATTGAGAGTATAATGAAGTACTCATTAGATCAATAAAATAAGCAGCACTGAACGAAGTTGCCGATTAAAATAATAAGTTTGATTTTGAAAATATTTACCACCTTTCGCGAAACTGTGGGAAAAAGAACAATTATTTTGTCGAATGATAATGAATATAACTATTTGCAAGTATGACTTTTTCTAAATCACACGAAAATAATGAGCTTGATGTAATTTGAATTTGGGACGTAAAAATTATGACGTTTGATAGAAAATATTTCTTGGTGTTAGAATAAATCTAAAATAATTTTAGTAATCGCATTATTTCTACTGGATGAAATTATATTAAGGCAAATCAAATTGTATCGATTTAAATTACATTGGGTGAAAGGGGGTTTTAAAATTTTGGCTGCAGCATTAAAATTGGAAACTGCAGTTATTGCAACAGATTCAAATTCAATTTTCGTTTGATGCAATCACAGTGAAATTAAATTGACTTAAGATCGTTGATTGAATTTCATACCTGCAATCAAATAAATCGGATCACGGTTTTATAAGATCTCCCCTGTAGAGACGTCTCAATATCATCACGTTAATGGCATCCAACAATTCGATTTTATAGATTTGTTTAACAGAATACTCTTGATTTATTTTGTGGAAAATAAAAGACGATTTACAGATATTTACATTAAAACGTATGCTTTTATATTCTGAGTCACATATGAACATTCAAATTGGGTTTCAAACTTTTATTTAAACTAAACTTATCCGCTTAAATCAATGCTAACATCATTGTTAACTTTTTATATAATAAAAATGAGAATATAATTATAGTGATGTAATTATATACAAAGTAAGGCAGCTACAAATTTGGTTTAGTTCATATCTAATAATGTTTAATATAAATGAATTTAACAAAGTTTGAAGCATGTTCTTTTTTAGTAAGAAAAAAAAGGAAGTCTTCCAAAAAAGAAATAAAAGTTACAATAATACACTTTCAGAAAATCATTTTCTAGACTACCGTTTTGTGATAAAATAACGTATGTTTGTGTTGCATAAAGGTATACCTGTGTGGAAAAAACAAATTTGGATAATGTATAGAACAGGATAGAAACCATACATTATCCAGATAAAGCTAAATTAGACCTAAACGTAAAATTGCATGGAAAACGTACGGATGTTGTATGGATCATGGGCGATTTCCAGATGTGATCAAAACTTTATTAATACTTCAATTTCTGGATCGTAACTCTTTTTTTGTATACAATCCAGACACTGAAGTGTGGATGAATTTTTGTATCATATCTAGAACTGGGCTATGATCTGTACGATATCCTCACATTTTCTATATTATAATGCTAGGTCTGTATATAATCTGATTTTATTTGAATACGGTACGGTCACATCTGGATGATGTATGGGTCAAACGTGTCCAGTAAATTCTTAAAAACAATTAAAATATTAAGTCACTTTGAAGATCCTGGAGTACCGTTCTTTGTCGTTGTTTTTTATTCTATTTATCTGACAAAATTACTTTGTGATGAAAATCCCAATGGTCCATCATCCCATGATTTGAACGCTGGCCTCCGACGTAACAGTCCAACTGGTATCCACCGTGCCATTAATCCTTGCTCAAAGAACCCATATTTTACCAGCTTTTCTTCTGTAAACTAACATTTACAATTAATACCTTCTACACAACATTGCATACAATACAAAAAAGCTGTCAATATATATATATATATCAATATATGCTATTTTTTTCGAGCTTTAGGTGTCAGTCTAGTAAATTGCACTAGGATTTTTTTCTCCAAGCATGGTTGCAACTTATTTCCGTATGCATAGTACAGGGCAATTCATATTAGTAGCTAAACACTTTCCATGGGAAGACAAAATTCCTTTGAACCATTGGTAATAGAATATTGGATGTAAAAATAATAACGAACGAGTGTTGTTGATCCTGTGACAATTCATTCTTCGATCAATATCCAGTGTTCTATTACGTTGTTGGTGCAATATTGTTGTTTCATACAAAAAAATCTCATTGAATCAGTAATGCACACATTGTTAGTTCAGTGACATTCTTCCTCCCCGTATCCGAACTTTGTTCACTATGTATTCATGTAACTTCATTCATTCAACTTTTTTCATCCGTGTATTCATTTATGAAGTATTGCCTATTTGTCAGAAGAATAAAAGAAATGAGTCGTTTAAATTGCTCCGTCGCTCTTTGGACGATTTTCAGTCGTAAATCCAGCTACTTTTAGGGCGTCTATATTCTAGCAAACGGAGTCGTTGATCTTGAAAATTGAGTGTTATACAATTACTGTATAACACTTCCATTTTGATAAAAAAATTGAGGTGAAAGTTCTTTTGTAATAATCTGTCTGGAATTATGAGGACCTTTTTTAGAACATGAATGGTAAAAATAGTAATATACTAAAAATATTCATCTTTTTGAATTCATTAAACATTTTTGGAAGTATGAATTTCATTATTGGAAACTTCTCATGTACATTTATGTAATTTATGTTTAAAAAAAAGTCCGTGCCATTTTCCTCTGACCTGTAATTTTTCAATGTACACCTACACTGAGAAAACCATATTGTAACGATCACAATTTCACGCACAATTTCATATGGCAAACTGTTTACGATATCATATCGTAACTACCTTCAGTCAATGACGTTGCTCGATATTTCGACCAATAACCACGCTGGAAATTTTACAATCCATATTGTGCGATATAGTTTTCTCGGTGTAGAGAAACGGACTGCACAGGACGTAGTCCAAACTATATCCCATGCAATCTAAACTGTACAAATTGCAGTTTCGATTGTAAGGTTTACAGTATAGACTGAAACCGTTATAATCTAGACTACTGTCTGTGCAATCCATTTCTCTGGGTGTAGAAATTTCGCAACCTGTCAAGGCCCTGATATAGGATGTAACACATGGTATCGATGAAGTTCTGATGAGGTAATTATTTTCTTTAGGGCCATGTAGGGGCCTGATAATAAAAATGCCGGATCAGGGCCACATCGACGCTACAATATCAGGGCTTGATCAAGTAGTAAAATTCTTATTTGAGTTGTAAAACGTTTACCAACTACTAAAAGCATTTTAAACTTAATCAAAATCTTAAAACTTAAATTTAGGAAATTTCCGCGAAACATTGAGTGCTAGTACACACGATTACAAAATATCCGTCATCATAATTTAAAGTTTGCTGGATTTTTTCGCGTTAACCGATTTTAAAAAATTATTTGCCATCATCACGACACCATTGATGAACGTTGTCATCAACTACGCGCCTCGCAAATTAGTAACTCAAATAATGGAAATTCGCGGCGGTAAGTGATTTACCGATAGCAAAACCTTGTCAAATTAATCATGAAAATCATTAGCAAATAAATATGAAGGAATCCTATTCCGCGTAACAAATTGAATTCTACGACAATAACGAAGTCGAGCTGAGAGTTCATTTGCAACGCCATCGTGAAGGAAAATTGCGTCCTCGGCCGGGTGCGTTTAATAAGCATAAACATAAACATGAAATCGGATTTTTGATGACTCGCAGGACCAGTTATATTGCGTTATAAAATTAACAATCATTGTGCCGATGATACTCGATGCAAAAGCCTCCTACGTACACGTGGTCGCGCGCGCATCCACGTAGGTATCCGCGGAAAAATTGCAGACGGAGACAGACGCACACAGCGACCAGCACCCGCTATATAACGACCCGAGTTCTCTACAATGAACCTTTAGCAGGTACATAAACGGAGCATTGGTCCGAAGGGATGATCCTCGGGAGCGGGCAGGCGTGGCCTGGCGAGGGGAGGGGGCGAGGCGCAAGCCAACGGGCGGAGGGCGCGTAACGCGTAGAGCGATCTCGCGCCACGCCCCGGCGCAGCCTCCCCGCGTTATTGAATTAAGCTTATCATTTGATTTTGAGGAGACCCACCAGTCGGTCGTCTCGGGCGCTCTTAAGCGGGACGAAAAACTTTCGTATCACGGATAATCGCAATAATTTGATATCGCTTATCCGATTACGTGATAACCTGAGCTCGCGGACGGGCGCGAAGAGGCGATAGGTGGCAGTGGCAGCGGCGACCTTGGATCGGTTGGATCCGGCTCGATCACGATCGGCGCGGCGCGGCGCGCGCGCAGCTGGGCGCGCGATTCGAACGGGCCAGGTGGCGCCACATCCAAGCGGACCGTCGGCGCGTGGCCACGTGGACGGCAGAGGGCGCTACGACGCCGCGCCGGATCTGGGCGTCGTTGCTCGATGAAACGCGGCTGTTCGCGCGCGTGATCGACGACAGGACCACCGGCAGCATGGACTACTCGTACTTGAACCAGGCGGCGGCCGCCGCCGCGGCTGGCTTCGAGGCCGCGTCGAGCTGCGCGCTGGCCGCGAGCGAGATGCAGTGCGGCTACGGCGAGCTCGGCTCGTGCTCGCAGATGAGCCAGGCCGCGTACCGCTACACGGCCGCGCGGGCCGCCGCCGGCTACCAGAACTCGGCGCCCAGCGCCGCCGGCGCCGCCGGCGCCGTCGCGCCACTCGCCTCGCACCACGCCGCGCACCCGCACGCACACTCGCACCATCCCGCGCACGCCACCCCGTGCTCCGTCATGGCCGCCAGGTCTCAGGACGTCCACCGCCACGCCGCCTCCATCTTCCCCTCATCCATCAATCTGCAAGGTAACAATTTCCTCCGCTCTACAACGCTTTCTCTGCTCGCGCCTTTTGCTTCCGCTTTCCCCTGCATTTGTGTTCATTGCACAGAAAAAGCTACTTTTCTGTGTTACATTTGTTTGATAATACACCGAGAAAACTATATCGTACAGTATGGATTGTACAATTTCTAGCGTGGTTGTTGGTCGAAATAAAGCGATCGAGCAACGTCATTGGCTGAAGGTGGTTACGATATGATATCGTAAACTGTTTGCCATATGAAATTGTGCGTGTTGCAATGTATGTTGTGGTGGTTACAATATGGTTTTCTCAGTGTAGGGAAAATAATAATCGCGTTTGAGGTGGTCTTAACGGTGCAGTCGAATTTTTTTTTTTTATAACCATTATTAACAGAATTTTCTCTTTGTGGTTCAAGTTATTCAGATAATCTGAATTAAGTCTAAAAATGTCCGAAATTCTTTACGAAATGTAAAAATTGTGTAAAGTCGGTAGAACATATGAAAAATCTCTTCTAGATGTCTACAGTAAGTCTTCAAAATTGTACTACAAGTTTGATTTTGATTAGATTGTCTGATGCTCCCAGAAGATTGCAATATTTATAAAAAAAGTCTATACTCTGTGAAGAGCCAAATTTAGACAAAGCATTTTGAAGCTGTTGGAATTTCTCAAATGGAGTCGCCTACGTTTCCGCTGCTCTTAAAAGATCTTGGTAGACAAGAAGATATCAAATACCTTCTTACAAAAATTTACATTTTTGTTCTGTTTCTCTTTGACATTATTGTTTGAAAATTGGATATACTTTCTATCTGTCCATGTTCTATCTGAAAGGCAGCTTACTGATTCTCTTAGATAACAAGGTAGAACGAATCACGTGAAAAACTACTGCCTAGTAACTATCACTGACTTCATCCCGAAACTTTTCGTCAAAATTCTTTCAGTCTAAGTGACACCTTCGTGTAAAATTGTCTCGTCCAATGAGTAACTGGGATTACCAAGTTTTCTCCTTGAAAAGTCAAAAATTACGAACTTTGTTCTTTTAGATTATTATCTTTTTGAGTCACTTGACAGCTCTAGACAAATGGACACTTTTTACAACAATTTGCGAGTAAACTTTCATCTTTTGACTCTTTAGTTCACTGTCTTGAATTTATCTGATCGTTCAAATAGCCGAATCGTTGATATTTATTTTCTTCTCCTACGCGAGAAAAGAATTCGCTGAAATTGTCTGAAATCGTGTTAGAACAACACCACACGGAGTGCCGATTTCACAAATTATCATTGGCAGTTTCATTCGCCAATTAAAGCAGTGAATGTGTTAATGCTAAAATGTGTCATTGTTTGAAGTTTTATTCTAGTGAATTCCTTTTTTGAATGTGTACATATATACTCACAGAAATAAATATTGAAAAGAGTTATCTACATGGTTCTTACAGCTATTAAGAACAGTTAATTCAGTTATCTGGTCTAGGTGTTATATGTAAATACTAAGGTCATAAATAAAGTGATAATTATATCGGTATCGTTTAAATATATAATCAAATTAATAATTTATATTCTAACTATCTAGATTAACCATTTGGATAATCATTTTGAATATCTGTTTTTCTGAGTGTACCTTGTAATGTCTTGCTTATTGTATTATGAATATAAGTAGGTATTTCACAAGAGTTGCAGTGGTTACATTGTGAAGACTCTTGACTTTTTAATGCATGATTGTACTTTTAGGGATATACATGTTTATAATATACATCTCACTTGCATGTCGTATACACCCAGCGACAACTTCATAGCACTTGCAGTAGAAATAGAGGTTGAAACACTCGGTGCTTTCAGTGTTTCTACTTTTCCTACAATTAGAGAAACATTCAATTTTTCCACTCAGAAGAGTGAGAAGTGAAGAAACTTCCGGCGTGCGTGAAAGAAAAAATTTACTTGCTTTGTTTTCGAACGTTTCATGAAAAGGTGTGATCTATTCCTTTTTTATTTGGACATTTGCCTAACTTTTGGTCATTTGTAGACAAAAATTTAGTTTCTATACTTAAACAGTTTAATTAATGGCCTATAATTTGTGACTGTTGCACTGGGAATGATTTTTGAAAGCGCGTTTTAAATCAAAACTTTTTATATGTATATATACATAACTTTTTATATAATAAAACTTTTTATATTTTTATATGTTTCTTAATTGTTTTCTATCAAAAGCTTAAGTAAAAAAAAAGCAATCAATATTTTTTCTTCCGGAAGAAAAAAGTTTATAGGATTTTTATTGAACTGTTCAGTCGAGGGTGGACAAAACTTTAGTTTAATCATTTTTACTGAACTCCTCAATTGACATTATTGAAAAATGGCATTTATTGGTGAAAATTTACTAAAGTCAGGAAAGTGTCAAAAGTAAAGACAAAAAAGTGTTTTTCTTTTGTGAAGGAAGTTCCAAAGTTTTTTTATCAAGGAACTTGAACGTAGAAGCATTTCAAGTGAAATTAGCTGAAAAACTTTAAAAAATAGAACAAAATCTTCTAAATAATTATGTTTTCCTTTATTTAACATTGTTTTATAATTTTTTTAAAAAATTGAACAAAAAATTGAAAATCAAAATTGTACTATGTACATTTTTTTTCTAAATTCAAATGCGTTGATAAAAAAACATTTGGAACTTGTCACATTTTTTCTCAATAATATGTTACAAAAAAGGATCAACTTAAAAAACTCACTTATATATTATTTTTCATTTAGAATAAAATAAAACTGTTTAATTAACTAAATATTTATGGTCGAGTCCAGTTCATTATTTTAAAATTACGTTCGCGATGGCGTATTATCACGTCAAAACTCATTTCGTCACTGTTCGTATTTGTCTTAAAAAAATTCGTTTCAAGAGTGCGGTAACAGTAAGAACCAAAAACAATGAAAAAAGAATCAAATAATTATTTAACATCCGTTAAACAGAAATTGCCCTTGAATTATCGGTGATAGTCATTTTAAATGCTACTGCTGTTTAATTATCGCGCACGAGAGCGTCTTTCGAAATGTCGGAATAGTTAGACTGCAAATGCATTTGACTTTTAGGAGGTTTGGGTTACAAAGCGTACTCCGGACACGACGGCCTTGCCGAGAAACGAAAACAGCGTCGTATACGAACGACGTTTACGTCTGCCCAACTCAAAGAACTCGAGCGTGCCTTTCAGGAGACGCACTATCCTGACATTTATACGAGAGAAGAAATAGCGATGAAGATTGATTTAACGGAAGCCAGGGTTCAGGTAAGGCAATATCATATTTTGTGGAAAATAATCACATTCATATTTAATATTACGTCGCTTTGTACGATTGAATTATTCTGTTTCAATTTTTATGCCCTGACTCACAATTGCCACACTGCAAAAATGCTTAGACATTTATACACAAAGAGAATTGTTTTTCCAATGTAACCGAAATTTCGTTACATTGACGAAATGATTTTGTTGATATTTGAGCAAGAAAAATATTTTGTCAAATGAACAAAATACATTTACAGTCTCATGTTTCGTTGACAGTAAACTACTGTTTTGTCAATTTGACAAAATTATTTTAAGTAATTGTAAACAATCGCCCCCCCCCCACCCCAAACATGGAGTAGAAGTATGGTTTTCTGGTGTAGATATGAACTCAAATCTTGGCGATCTTTCACCGTTGAAAAGATATCCGCAAATTTATGCGAAAAATGCAAAAGCCATTTGTTTCCAAAAATAAAAGTGGTGGCAAAGTTTCGGTGACGTAAACGGCTTCAGGATGAAAAAATATACAAATTTACCTGGTAGTAACCTCATTTTATTTTAATTTTTTTGAATCAATTTAACAAATGCTCGCAAGTACATTTATTTTGCAGATATATTGCAAATACTTCTTTCAATCGACAAAATATGATGTTCAAATGAACAAAATTATCTTCAGACATTTTTTGACGATATATTTCTGTGCGTGTGAAATGTCTTTTCCATTCAAAAGGTCTTGTAGTTTGACATTAGTGTCTTTTTTAAAAAAAGTGTATTGTGGAAGATACCTGAGACAGTTGACTTTCGAGTGTAATGTCGAATTTCCAAAATTCACAATTATTATTATAGGTAATGAAATTACAATAGTTTTAGACTAAATAAATTCTATTAATTCGTAACGTCTACGGTTTTACAATTATTTATGAAAGCAAATGAAAACTATACATTTTTTTTTTAATATTTTCCATTTTCGATGCAATATAATATGTTTTATTTTTCAAATCGCAAATATTTGATGGAGCAAAATGATTCATTTAATAGTAGAGGAGAGTACTATGATGCGGGTCTTTTGAGGACAGAAATCAGCAGCTTGACGTTACAAATAAAGATATAAAATACTTAAAATTGAAGGTAAATAATGAAACATAATTCGCTGTCATCTTTGTCATAACTTAAAATTAATTCTGTGTCTTTTTTTTGTAACGTCAAATGGTTGATCTCTACTTGAGTATAAATACTGAAAAAGTTTTGTTAAATAATATTGTTTTACAAATAATGATGTGAAATAAAACGATATGTGATATGTCTTCTTAAAGTTTGATAAAAAAGATAACTTTTTTTTAATCAAGTAATACGTTTTCAAAAGCGTGTAAATGGTCCAAATTAAGAGCCGATGGCTGTGATACGGGTTCCTTATGTTTTTTCACCCTCTTGTCAAGTGATAATGAGTCCTGAACGAATTTATAGAGTTAAATTTTCTATATTTTTACAAATTTCATTTTATTATATTACATCATTAAATTCAAAACCACGTGGTAATTTTTATGAAGTCGCATATTCACGGAAATGTGACACATGTTCGCAGAAAGATAGATATTTAAAATACGATTTGCATGTGACAGATGTAAAAACAGGTCATTTTAAATATAACACTTCCATAATTTCGCAAACAGTGATCCACCACTTTATTTTGTCAGCGGAATTCAATTTAGGAAGCCAAAGTTTTCAGAATAACATGTGTCACAGTCCAAAATGCTGGTGCAAACTTTGTTAATAATTACCCTATTTGATTTCCTCAGCTACAAATTTTGAAGTTTCATAATGAAATTTGAATTTATATTATATCATATTATATTATAAAAAAAGTGTATAAAATAACGTTACTTAATTACTTTGGCAACTGCATTGTTTATATTCTTCCGATAAATTGCAAACTAACGTCGATAAAGTAGCTATTAGAGTATTAAACGTCACTTTTAAGGGCGTAGCCAGAAATCACTTTAGGAGGGGGCAATAATCAACTAGAAAAAAAAAAAAAAACAAGTACATATTTTATTTTAATGTTCTGCACTCAGAAAAATGTACCAGTAAATTTTACTGTTAAAACAGTATGTGAGATGTATTAAGCATAAAAAGGATAGTATTTATTGTGTAAGCTCTAATTTTTACGGTTTTTAACAGTGAAATGTAGTGTTTACACAATAGTGGTTACAACTGAAATTTTCGGTAGTTTCAACTGAACAGATTTTTCTCAGTGTATACACGGAAAAGAATTGTTAAAAATAACAACGAATTGAGAATATAATTAAATAATAATCTTAAAATGTCAGAGTTGTTAAATTGTTGAATCGTTGAATTGTTGAATTTTACGTTTCAGTCCAAATTTCGGCTCGCACATGCCTACTGATAATTGGACAACTAAGAAATTAGACAACTAGAAAACTAAGCGCAATATGATTATTACATTTCTTCACCACTATCCGAGGAAAAACTAATCGAGCAGTGACGTGAATATGACGTGAGGTGTCGATGCGGGCCCGATCAGAAGGCCCGATCGAACTGAAGCGTAACATCCATGTAACAGTCCGATCAATTTTTCCTTGTGTAAGGTCAATAGTAACCGCACTTCTTGATAATCTATTTAGGACGGTCCAGTTAAGTTATCATGCGAAGTATCCGCTACCGTAGCGTGATGGATTACATTGCTCTGTGCTCTTGACGGATCATCTGAAAGTCTCTCCCTTCTCCGCATAAGGCGGGAAACAGGAGCGGAATTAGTGCCGCGCAATTCGTTTTTCTTGACACTGATAGGAGCAAAGAAAATACCTTGTCAACTATGCTTTTTTAATAATAAAAGCAGCGGAATTAAAGAACAAGCGGAAAGTAAAAACACCAAACAGAGAACGACGAAAAAGGAACAAAAGAAGACTAAAACGATTGCAAGTACTTATATAACAGAATCCGGGACGAAAAGTAGAAACACGTCAGAAAATAAGCAGTCGTGCAGGCTGACATAGAAAAATAATTAAATTTTTGTGAGAAACAAAGTCATCTATATTGCACAACCTTGCCGCCTAGATCTTGCACTTAAACAACGAATCGCTTCTGAACAAGCGAATAGAATCAGCAGTAATTAACGATTCTGTTAGCCAATTTATTTTTAAAATCGCCGAATGCATAACCATTGCTATGCAAGAACGAAGAAATGCCGACGATAAATTCTTCATGGAACTTGGAGGTGTAATGCAATTAAGTGACAGCGGGATTCGTAAATAATTGCTTCTCCCGCGGGCGGCGGAACGAAAATAATTCGATACTCGAGTCCAGAAGTATTTTCAAGCCGGCAGTAATGATATTCGCGGTAGAAACGATCGGCGTCGCGAGATCGATTATTTATACTTAAGGACAATAACCGACGGCCGAATAATCTGCAAATAATTTCGAACATTTGTTCTTGAGTCAAGCTGACGAAAATACATCAAGAATTTTCGTTCGTTTGTTGGAGATTTTTCATGTATACGTGTTTTCATACTCAATACCCAAACACATTTATGTATAGCGACCAGCGGATGAAAATAAATTTTTATACTTTTTAGTTGAAATATTTTGTGTTTGAACGAGTACGCTGAAAGAAACGTTAAAAGTTTCATTAAATGATCTGATGAATGATTTGAATAATGAAATGATTTTGTAATGACTTTTTAATTGATAAAAAATTCAACGAACATATAACTTCTACGTCGCGAAATCACAATCTTTGCAAATCCTCATAACCAGTGTTCAATATTCAAGTCTTAAAATAATTTTTCGTTATTCAATATTTGCCGCAATTATAAACTGCATTCTACAATTATATGCTAAATATATTTTAAGCATACATTTTTGTATAGTATAAATTAATGAATAGAATTAAGTTGATTAAGTCACCGCACGTAAACGGATGCCTCGCTACTTGGTCATCCTGACTGTTATCTGCTCCACGGGTTCCACTTGCAATAACAGCATTAACTTGAATTAAAACTTCAATGGAACAAAAGTCTAAGAATTTCCACACAGTAAAAATATGATATTGGAACAAAAACAGATTTAGTTTTGGTCGCCGAATGTTAAAACAAGGACATTTTAATTTTGATCTGACCTCAAAATGATCTAACCTCTTAATTCAAGACTGAACGTTCGATTTTGAACATTCGTTCTGGAATCGTGTTTCAATGTGGATCAAAATTTAATTTTACGACCTAACCCATGAAGAAATTGCCAGTCGACTGAGTACTGGCATAATACCCACTACTGTTAGCCGACGGTACAAGTACTGGCACTACTGCGGTGACCAACGGTCGTTTGCCAGTACTGTGCCAGAGTATTGACGTTCGTCACTACTGGCATTATACTGAAATATCTGCATGGGAAAATAAAACTGCTATTGTTTCAATATCGTTTTTCCCCGTGCAATAATAAAAAAGAATGCAAGATCTCCAAGCATAGAAAAGAATAAAGTTGATGCTCTTTTATCCTTTTCTACTTGCAACCCTAAAAAGTCCTCATATATAACACAGATCGCTTTTTATGTCCGTGCCATCAATTGAGTTTCAGCATTTTTCCCGGGAAACTTGATAGAATATCGGGTAGCTGCCATTTCTTCCTATTTATCAATAATAGTCAGAAAGAATACCTCAAACAGCTTTTTTAATCTTAGAAAAATCTGTGTCACGTGGCTGTATTTAGAATAAAGTTTAGTCTCGACATTGCGTGTTTGTTTATGTAATATTTATCTTACACTTCATCTCAAAGTATATCAGTCAGTTAATGTATTTTTGCTTGATTGTAGTCTTTATAATTGACACATATTCGTTTAAATATAATGATTATTTAGAATTAACTGTTGACGCGTTTTTCGATATTTGTGACCAATTTAAATATTCATTATTATTCATCATTTATAAATTTTTTGTGAAATAAGAAATATTTTGTTTTGTTTTTGACATTGTTCTAAATTAGTGTTATATTATCTGTAAATCAATTTTTTTTAATTTGTAATTTATTATGATTATTAATTATTTGGATGATCCTTTTTGTTTTTCACTCAAATCATAAAAAAATTATATGAGCAATGACGTATGACCGTCTTTGCCAACAAAACTCAGGTTTAAGACGCTCAATGCTTTTTGGAGGGCTAAGGTGGGAGGGTGACTTAAGTAAAAAATTATAACCACCCGTTCAGCTATCCACCCGTCCATGTGTTTCATTCGCTTGAATGAAACTTTGTGATTTAACATAGACATTACCTATGTATTCAAAAAAAAAAATGAAAACAAAAAAAAACTAAAAAGAATTTTAACATCTGAAATAAGCGTAATAATAATGAGACAGTGCGGTCGCACCGAAATGCGTTCAAGATGCGTTAACTCTAACTTCCGATTAAAAGTTGCCATCGAAATGATCGTACGATATAAATCCCGGAATGTTTTTTTTCGAAGTAGTGAAATGTTGCCTTCATTATCTAGTTATTGCTGAATAATGGTAAGTTGCAAGATTACGAAGTATAACTAAAAATTTGAAACAATCATCAACAACCAATAATTTGAGTATTGTTGCAAGAATCAATAGGAAACTATCATCTATTTTCATGTTAATTGATGAATCTTATGCAGAATTTACGTGGCTATCGCGGGACTAACAACAATTTCAAACAATTTTGAATAATAAATTTTTTTTAAGTCCAAAGCCCAAAACAGCAGCGATTTTTTAGACATACTTTTACAAACAATTGCCATTTTGTGAAGAAGTGTAATTTTTTATATTATTGTTAGTTCCCACCATAGCTACGTATCTAAAAATAATTATTTGAAATATTCATTTGTTGCAGGTGTGCTATTCGGCTGGATATCTGTTGACTATGGACGACGTGCAGCGATCAATTTGCCGCCATTTTCTAATTACAGTGTACATGTAATACAAGAAACAAATACATCATTTTTTGGAGGAATGTTCAGTGTATCAATACATATAAGTATTTATATGTATTGATACACTGGACTATATATATATACTATATTTATATAAAAAATCCCAAAAAGTACATTACACTAGGATTTAAAAAACTCCTCAAAGCAGACAGGACTTCTACAAATGATTTTATACCGCAAAAATGACAGTTAAATTTATAACTGGTTTTGCATTAGAATTTCTTGTTTTGATCGTATTAATTAACTCTAAATACCGTTTTCGATCGAACAGGTTTTTATATTTTATACTTGAGTCGAGCATTTGATAAACATACACTGAGAAAATTGTAACCACTACAAGATATATTGCAACGTGCACAATTTTATATAGTAAACTGTTTACGATATAATATCGTAACTACTCGGCCAATGGCATTGCTAGATTGCTTTATTTCGATCAATCAGCATACTGGAAATTCTACAATCCATACTGTACGATATCGTTTTCTCGGTGTATTTTAGATGCCAAGTGTCTGCGTTAACAATTTAGCAATTTTTCACTCAATATTATAATTATTTTTTCGTATAATGTATTACGTTAAGAGGAGCGTGATAAATATTTTAAATTCTAAAATACATCCATATTTATCGGACTATAAAAATTACTTAAAAAAAAAAAAATTAAAATTTGTCGTAGAAAAAAATACAAATCTGTTCTACCGTTAGATTTTTACTAGCTAACAAAAACTTATTTCATCCAAGAACCTATTCTTAATTAAAACATAAAAATATAAACATGTTTGAATTAAAACAACAATATCTGCCTTACTACCAGGTGCGAATTGTACAAATTTCTCCCACAAGAGATTGTTACAATTGGTCAGCAGTATATAAGGACAGATTTGCCTAATAATTTTGAAGCGTCTAAGGCAGTGCACATCCAAGTCTTATTACAAATTTCACGGATCTGTACAAAACGAAACGCCGATATAGCTCTTTCCATCACTTTGAAAATTCGAAATTTTCATATCATTTGAAATTTAAATTGACTATAAAAATCGGACGTTAAAAATAAGAATAATATCTTGAAATGACGTCGTTGAGAAAATAGAAAAACTTATTTCTTTTAAAAAGGGAAATTTTCATGCAACGATAGGTATGGATCTAAAATATTGGCTAAAATGGTGATTGATCCTACACTGTAAAAAAAGAATGTAAAATTACATTAGATATCATGTAAAATTACAGTAAAAGTGTAAAAGCTAACCAATAAAATTGCTTCCTTTTGAAAATCAGCGATTTCACTTTTACTGTGATTTTACATGATATCTAGTGTAATTTTACATTCTTTTTTTACAGTGTAGTCCATTTTTTTTTTTTACAATACACACGATTGGTGTGTAAATGAACAATCACATCACAAGTGGCTTTAGAAAATATTCTGATTGCCTAAAATGTCAGTATGGAACTTACCACCGCCACAGGTGTAGACTGTTTTCGATTCTATTACTGCAGATTTTTTACAGTGTGATGAACACAATCAAGGTAGAAGCCAAAGTGTGATTCTTGAAGAAAACAGCGGATGTCTTCGCTGTTATAATTTAACGAGCACGTGTAGAGCATTCGTTCAAGTTTGCAAGGAAACACGTGGTTTTATCTGTCACACATAACCGTTTTCCAACCACTCCATAAGCGAGTACGAAGCCGCTATCAATTATTACAATTAGACCGCGGTCACCTCTAAACCTCCATTTCGCTAGACGAGGGTAGCCGAGGATACTTAAGCCGAATTTCTGTTCTCGACTGTTATCCTACACAATGGACCACCTCGCATCTTCACGACTTACAAGCGAACATACTTATTTCTGATAAAACGCATCTAATGACTAACTGTCGTTGATCTCGTTTCTTTCGCAACCAAAGAAAGACGATGAATCAAATGTTTTCATTGAATCTCATATTGAATATCACAACTTATTTCCGGGAACAACCAAATCGACCACGTAACATTGACAATCTGAAATCTTCTTTATAACAGGTTTACGTATTTTTATCCCGTGATATTTCCGTGTATTTTCATTCATACAAATATAGTTCCTCTGTCAGGTAATTATAATTTCCTAGATGATTAATTGTTCCGTTCGTTTCATGTGAAAAAGTTTGACATTTTCTTTAAGATTTTCTCAGGTTTTTTGCAAAATGAGTAAAGAAATTACAAGCACGTATTTGCGTATATTTAAAGTCGTTTGAAATGTCGCAGACGTGGTTATATTTGTCCCCGGAATTTCGCTTTTCGACGTGCTCTTTACAAAGTAATATTGTATGAAAGTCACCCCCTCCACCAACTTCCCGACTTACATCTATTTTCTCCCCTTTGCATAACCGACACCAGCCTGTGACATGCCGTCGGTTTTGCAGACATTGTTTTCTCCCCCGCCCCCTTCGACCACCGCGATCTTGACTGCGCGCCCCAATGTAACCTTGCATTATACATCAACTTTTAATTAAAGTGCATCATATGATCAATTACATTTTATTTCTCTCGGTAAGTAATTGATTTTCATTCGAATCATCGTGCTTTCTGAAGAAAAATGTTTGGTTATCGAAGTGCAAACCGCACGACTCGGACGATTGTCAATTTTTATGAATGTTACATGTTATTAAATATCAGTCTAAATGTAGAAGACATTCAACGTTACAACAATCAAACAATGGAAATCACAATAACTTTTTTTCTCTTAGGTTTAAAATGATATAATGTAGATATCTGAAACATATACATTACGATAAATATAGAGATCAGCCTCCATCAGATTTTGGTTTAGGTGAAATTTGATCAATTTTGTCAGTCCACGCAAATTTTTTATATACTGGAGACACTGAAAATTTACATCGCTCTACATCTCTAGACTTCTAGAATCTGGCAAAGATATGGCATACGACTGGCCGACGTTTAGCTCGTGCGCATGATCCAGACCTTTGCCAGACCAGCTGGAACTGATTTTTTTCACGCGGGAAATATCTCTCTACAAATGTGATAAACGATGATGGATCAATGGTTTAAAGTAGGATTGATTAGAATTTTTTGCAACTCTATTTTACTAAACACAAATTAGAAATTTTCAAACATGGACTCGTGTCAAAGATGTTATTTAACAGAATTGAAAAATTTTACACATGTAGCTTTTACTTGTCCAACATTCGATCAATTGAGTTGGACATTTTGTCCAATTTTTAGTGTTTTCCCGGATTCACCCCCATGGCAAAATATCTTAGAATTCGATGATACGATATCTATCTCCAAATTTAATAAAATAATACAATAGATGTTCGAGTACAGATTATTTAATCAATCGCGTTATCAATAGTTCAGATCTACGCTTGAGAAGTTCTGGTGTATAAATTAGTTCCACAATCACATCATACTTAATTTGTTAAATGTTTATTTATACCCTGGTATAACACCATATTTATCATACGTATAATAAAAAAATAAAAATATTCGTCTACAGTCACATCTAAATCGTTACACTGATTCAATCACATTGTTTTTCACAATGTTTAAAACGGCACGTACATACCATTTGTTGATTCGGGAACTAGCTCGGCTTCTACTAAACGTCGTTTCTCAGCTCGTCGTTAAAATCACAGAAAATGAACTCTCGCAAGAATGTAACAAGAGTAAACAATTGTAATGAATGAAGGCGGAACAAAAAATGACAATTCAACGAGAATAGAAAAATTCGTATTTATTCGCGAACAAAATTAAAGGGAGCCGACTCTCATTACGACTAGTTCTTCGCTACAGTCTGACAGGGAACGGGGCGTTTGTGTGCGCTCCGGTAATTGTGAGCTCTATGTAGATCCACTTACGATGATTAAAAACTGTCCTGCTGAGCATCATCTCCCTTTGTCTACAGATAGGAAGGCGCTTGTGCCAAAAGTATCGTTCTTATTCCACCATTTAGCATAGTAATTTTCGCTCGTGCAACTGTTGATACAGAAACTTATGTTCAAGATAGTGGTGATGTTGTTCTCAAACACATGGATAAATGATTCATAATTCACCGTTTGTTTAGATGTGATTTGAATCATTACATTTTAATTGTACGGCAAATAATCTAAATTATTTGATAAGAAGAGTATTTATTTAAAATGATATTTATTGCTATATAACATATAATGAATTGAGGAATATCAATTTCATGAAAAATTAATTTGTTGGAAAAAAAATTTTCTTCAACAATCTTCATCAATATTTCTTCGACACTGAAAAAAATATGTTGTAGTTTTTCCTATTTTTTTAGTATTGGTAACTCAGAGGGACACTTTGAAAAAAAAAAAAAACTTTAATGACACATGAGAATATCTTATATTATTATGACGATAATTGCATATCATATAAGACTATGTTCTGTTTACATGTTAAAGGTGACATTAAAAGTAGATAATTTTTCCCACAGTTTGTAAGAAACATTTTCGCCTGTTTCTCTGAGTTGGTGCTGCTATAAAAGTAAGAAAACCTACTGTAACTGTTTTCTCAGTAAAGGATGAAAAAACAAAAAAGTAATTTTAATTTTTTCAAGTAAAAGAAAAAAAAGTTGTTTGTAATGCATTACGAAAATTTTTGCAAATTCATCGTCTTTATTTAATACCAATCAACGTCGTCGTTCCACTAAATCTGCATGGCAATACGCCGGTCTGGAATAAAGCTTCTACTTAAATATCAGCAGCGTGTGCATTCGTTTGAGCAGTGCTTAACGAACCGATGATTCGCCACGGAGTGTGCATGATATTGATATATATTTATGTACGCATTGATCGTCAGCACACAATCGGACGGGTGAATCTCGACGCCGTACTAAGGCGAAGAACGAGGCGGAAATCAAAAAACAGCCAAAGTTGTTGCACTGTCGGAATATCAATAAGCGAGTGAGCTCAAGATCAAGAAGTTAAATCGGCTCTTCCTTATCAATAAAATGGACCCAACCAGAACTTTTTTCCTACGAATCAATCCGGATTTCAGAGTTAATTTTTCCATTAGGTTCAATTCAGTCACTAATAAACATCCGGGTAAAAATTTCTTCGCGTGACAGTGATAGACATATTATTTCAATCGACTTTATAAACTTGTTTAATAATGTGTTTTTTGCATAGCATAATTAAAGTAATACTATCCGGCTGTTACGAAAAATTGTAGAAAAAGTTTTACACAAATTAGTTTTATTATTACTTAAAAAAAAAAAAAAAAAAAAAAAAAACATTGACAATGGTGGGCTGTTTTAAATGTTCTGAAATTTAAAATTTGTCTTTGTGTGTTTCTGCATAAAATTGTTTAAATCAACTCTTTCAATAAGTACATATATAATATTTAAACTGCAAATATACATTCATAATTCATGAATTTGAATTGGGATGTTACATAATACTAATTTAATAACAACATAGTCAAACGTAGATATTACAACTTCAACTGTAATAAAAAAAGCATGTTGTTGTAACAGAAAAATATTATGTTTTGAATTCACATTTAAATTTTCGGTCGTGCACATCCGACGGAACCGAGAATCTCCGCCAAGTTGACAATTGCAACCAAAAGTCGTACACTGAGAGAAAAATAAAGCAAGAATCTGATAATTGATAATTTGTATTTTTGTTCTTCGAATGAAAAATCAACACATGTTAGCGGATGTAATTTTAAAACCAATAAATCAGACCTTGCTATATTTTTAGTAAAGGCATATATGCGTTCCCAAAAAAACAGAAGTTTAACAAACAGTCAATGGATACATAAAAAGTTTGTTTTACCAATATAGAAATAGTGTAGCATAATTGAAATTATTTTACAGATAGGAAAACTAAAATTCTTAGTGAAATTATTGTTTTTTATGTTACACGGAAATTTGCCTCAAATTCTACGCAAACCTCAGAAGCGTTTTTTTAAAAAAATTCTAATAATTTGTAGAAAACGTAATTTCTGTGATTTTTTTCTTAACAAATTATAGCAATCATTTGAGTTAATTACATTCTTTAATTATTAAAATATTTGGAGTCTGTCACTCATAAAACTCGCCTAGCCAAAGTTGCAGGAAGCCGTATTGTAAATTTTTCTGCGTGAGTATTTTATGTCTTATTTTTAATTATGCTATAATATAGCATAATTAAAAGTATGTTAGAAATTAATTAGAACTTCAAAAAGTTTTTTTTCCTTTTCCGGTCAAGCTACTGAAATTAAATCAAATAAAGTAAAATAGTGACGAAGTATTTTAAACAAGAAAACTACTAAATATATGAAGAAATATAATTTATCAGTAGTATAATATTAATATTATTCTTGTTTTTTCTCTTTCTTTTTTTGTTACAATGCTTTCTTTATATTTTTGAATTAATAATAATTTATTTATTATTTAATAATCATGTGAAAAAATAAACTTTTTAAATTTTGTTATTATGTTACTGATAGTATTTGTCGATGCGGTGTTGATCGCCGCGTCGTCTACCGATTTATCAACTGATCATGTTGACCGAAAAAAATACCCTTGTAGAAATTGCGAAAATTGATAGAGCCCTGATGCGGATGTAACGCATGGCATCAATGTGGCCCTGATCTGAAAATTTTTTCTCATCAGGCCCCGGTATAGTCCTGATAAGGACCAATTTCCTGATCAGGGCCATATCGATGCCGCGCGTTACATCCGTATTAGAGCCCTATCAATTTCTACTAGGGTACACGTCAAGTAAACTTGATGCTTTCCAGAATTTTTTTTTTCTTAAGAATGGCTAACAACACGAATGACTTTGATAGACGAAATGTACATTACTATTTGAGATTTGACATGGATCACATAATCAGAATTTACTTGTTGATGAATTCCTGATCAGAACCACATTCTAGTTAGGCAGAATGTCTATTTGAGAAATTTCGCGCCGTTTCCTCGGTGTTTACAGACACAATAACGAAACCTGACGTGCACTTTTGTACGACGATAATAAGGGGCGCGGCGTATAAAGCGGCGATTAAATATTTATCCATTGGCGGGACATCTGTCGACTCGGCAACGTCTTGTGACATGCTTATTTGTTCAACATTAACGCTGTGTTTTCATACTCCACCGCGCCGTGACACTCTACGATCCGTCGATACCCTCGAAGGGTCTTTTTGTCCTGCTGCGATGATAAGCTCTTGCGCAAACCTGACGGTCAAATACTCCGCTAATTTAGTCATTGTTTTCTAGTATACCAGGTCGTCGCGCCGCGTCTCAGGCGAATGCCACGAAACAAGCCAACGAGGGCGCGACTCGGCGCAGAACGTAAACAGCGGGATTTGAATAATGAGGCGCGACTGGGTTTATTGGGTCGTCCCGTGACAGGTGTCTTGATTTCGAGCTCAACGTTTTGACAGTTTGGCAGATTAGTGACGGTCTTTCCGGCTGCTACAACTGTCGTTCTGCGTCTAAACATTGCACTCTGCTTCGCGAAGAGAAGCACTTAGTTAAATATTACAAACATCCAATCAAACAATCGCATCGGTAACAAAATAATTAACTTGCTTGTTTAAGTCAACTCGGTTATTTCGATTTGTTATTGTTAATTGTAAATATCATCGTTGAGGAACGATGAATATTAACTATAAATATTTTTGTGCTGCAAAAACAATACTTTTAATTGCATTTCAACCCTCGGACTGAAAATTTTTTCAGCGTCTTAAATAAGATTTTACTATCATGGACGGAAGCTTTCGATTACTGAAATGTAATTCAAAAATCGTTTTACTTAACTTTATGAACATTAAGTTAGATTAATGTCCTTTAAAAAAATAGTCATTTCTACTACAATTTAAATCAATTTATGAGTTGATTTAACAAATTAACTAACTATTCTTAATAAAATTAATTTTTAATCGTTCTTATATAACGTAACTAATATTTTTTTTAAGTCTAGTCACTGCTTTTATACCAACATCTAAACTTGATGTACATAAATATTAATATTTTACATTTATTCGACATTTATTGTGATATTAAAATTATTATTGTGATGTCTTAATTTACATCAAGTCATCTGTTTTAAGAGTACAATAAACTACCTCTATAAGAACAAAATACTATCAAAAAATTGACATAGGTTTGTATAAAATTACACTGGGAAAAATGACTATGTTCTCGCAGCACTAAAAATGAAATTGACAATGCCAAGTAAACTTGACTTGATGAACATGCTGCCCCCATGTTTTTTAATATCATCGAACTTTTGCAGGCATTTGTTTATGTCGTTCGCGGGTTTGACAGCTGACACATGATACTATATAATAAAAATGTTTGTAATAAAAAAATGTAGTAAGTGAATGTAAGCTAAGTAAATCGATTCAATAATTGTCAAGTAAATTTTGCAATACATGAAATTTTAAGAAAACTCGATGTAGAAATTGTAACAATTTAACATGTTGACTAGGGTCAGCATTCTGTCTCTAGCTATGTACAATCTGTTTATTTTACTTGGTCGTATTGCTATGACAGAACTGAGTGTTGACATCTGGTCGTGATGTTTCAAGAACTCAGTTTTCATTCGACTGCTATATATTTTTTCCTAATGTATCCATTTAAGAATCATTACTTTACCGTTTAAAATATATCAGTCAAATTTTTGAGAATCAGAAAATCGTCTGATGTACATTATTTCTTGGGGTTGCTTCCGTCGCGCAGAATGTACGTTGCTCATAACTATTGTTCAGAAAGACATTTAGTCTCTAGCAATATACTTTATATTTATTATGACAATCGTAAAGCGTAAAAAGTATTTTATTTTTTTTTCTTCTTACAACAAATGTTTTGATACAGTAACGTATTTCAAAATCATCTTTTTATGATGCTGTTACTTCATTTTCGTTAAATAATCATTTGTTTCGTATAAACATAAGCTGGTAAAAAAGTTTGTATCTTCGAATAATATTTCATTA
Organism: Aradophagus sp. ZL-2020; assembly: GCA_022817685.1. Classification (NCBI taxonomy): domain Eukaryota; kingdom Metazoa; phylum Arthropoda; class Insecta; order Hymenoptera; family Scelionidae; genus Aradophagus; species Aradophagus sp. ZL-2020. The sequence goes on from JABFOV010000842.1 coordinate 26,846, forward strand.
CGTTCAATGATTGTGAAAACTGCCAATATTTATGAACACGAGAACAAACACTGCAAAAATATAGATCCAGTTTAAATAATACGACTTTATTCAATTGAAATTTTAAACATTTTATTTCTTCTCTATTTACAAATTTATCATGAAATACTAATAAAAACTTGTTCCATTTTATCAAGAGAAATATTCATAATTTTATTAGCTTTAATTTAATATTCTTAGATATATTTCAAATATAAGGAGAATATAAACATTTATGTTGATACATGTTACAATCTTTAACACAATTTATTAGATCTATTTATTTATTTATTTATTTATTTATTTATTTATTTATTTATTAATTTATTTATTTATTCTTTAATAGTGTAACAATTAATAGTATATTTACACGAAAAGAAATATTGCATTTCTTTTCGTGAATTTGATTTTCATTGAAGGAGAATGTAGTTTAAAATCGTACTTAATCAAGTTCTACATCTCCTACTGTATAATATAAATATTATGCGATTTAAATATAATATTTTCACTCACAAAAAGGATGCACCGAGTGAAGATAAATGTTCTTAGTTCAAGACAAAATATATCTTGATATTTTGCCAAGAATAAATTTTCTTAAGCCAAGAAAAAATGTCTTGATAAAATTAGGTTTTAATCGAAGAAAGTAATAGCAAAACTTAGTGATTCTTGAACGAAGGTAAAGATTCTTGTGAGTGTTCGATATACTTTTTTGGTTCGTTAGCGGTTTCAGTAACTTTTTTCTGCCAATACAAATGATTTTGAAAAGATGTTCTCAAACAATTCGCAAAGTTTTCAAACGTAAGGTTAAATTTACTTGAAAAAAAAAAAAATCCGATATTCACTCATATATTAACATTTATTTCAATGTGCTAAAATTGCATTACGACAAACGATCAACATTTGTAATTTCGAAAGCAAAAGCCAGTCTGCGAGAACACTTGTAACAATCTATTTCCTAGAAGCAAAAAAGCCAAATTCACGGAATGATCAACCAAACGTACAAGCTGCAATCTGAGGCTTGGCGTTAAAATAAACACGTCGAGCGTTGGCAAAAATGCGCACATTTGAGTGTTTTATTGCGGTATAAAAAGTGCAGATCACAGTCGTGCGCTTCGCAATCGAAACGACGAAACAACGGCGGCAATCATAAAGATCGAAGCACACGGCGCACGCCGAGTCGAGAGTGCTTGTGACGGTCGACAAAAAACGCAGCGGCGTATTTGCCATGCGGAAAGGGCAATTACGTTGGCCCCCTTCCCCGCGAACCTGCCCGAAGCGCGGGCTGCGTGGCAACCGGGTTTCCACCAGCCCGCCGATCGACCGCCCCTTTCCGGTGCCGAGTACACGCCCCCGCAAATGGGGGCCGACGCGCCAAACGACGGCCCAACTATGTCCATCCGTCCGTCCGTCCGGCCGACCGTGCATCTCAGCGAACGACAGTCCGGTCCAGAAGCACGCGCCACGCAAACCTGCCTCTTTATATCGACCTCCATTATTATGGCCCGAGCAAACAAACCCACGGCCACTGCTTTACATGCAGGTTACCACGATTTCGTTTGCTTTATTTATCGAATATTTTTCTCGTCCGACTGCCGTGGTCTTAATTAAGCGTTACACGCTACGCGTGCGTCCTTGGCAAGTGAAACGATCAACAAGGCTTGACAGTCGCGCCTACTTTTACTCCTCGCGCGGGCGACAAAAATCGGACCGTTCGATAGAGCAATCTCTTTTCAAACCAACACATTTTTTTGTTAGATACTTCCGAACAGCTGTGCTGGCGTTAGTGTGGACATTAGTCAGATGTATTTTGCTTGCCCCGTTTAAGTGCCTATGATCCTTCGAATTTCTGCTAGTAAATAACTTTTGACGAATGTCTATTAATCGTGGACATTTTGCAAGTATTTGAGATGTAAATTCAACGTTTCAAACACTCTTGTTTGTTGGCATTTTTTTTAAACTTTTTGTTTAGTGATATTGATGAGTTGTTGTCAATGTAATATGACGAAAGAGTTTCTAGGTGCTAGTCATGTAACCTGGATTTTATTTTTTTGTCTTTTTTTTGTTTCTGGCAACATTCAGATTACGAATACGGTTAGGGTCCCAGTTGTTCTTTACCTGGTATAATGCCATCAGTAAAATTTTTTCCTCGGTTATATTTTTCCCATCGTTTACACGAGGTTTTTGGCACATATGCCTATCGCTGTCATTTCAACTTGGTATAAAGTATTTGCAGACTTTAGAGTACGGAATTTATTATCCTCATTTATTTCCAACCTGATGCACCAGATCGTCTCAGATCCTTTTATATTCCGTATCAATCGATCTTTATACCGAGAAAAACGTATTCGTAATTTTTCCGTAACGTTTTTACACAACATGTAAACTCTTTTCTATCTCGTAGCATGAATAGCATATACTAGTCACATAGTATTGTGTAAAACCAAAGCAAACATTCTTGCCAATTTGACATAAATTTCATGTAAATGAAAACAGAGTCCTTGTGTTGGCTACAGTTTCCGATGCCATCATTAACAGCAGATGTAACTTAAAATTTTTGTTACAAAATTTTCATGCAAGCCACACACGAACCTCACAGTTCTTTAACGAAAACTAATGTACGTTTGGTACATTCGAATATGACATGAAAAGTCATGCAGTAGCAAGCAAAAAATATGTTGGCACAAGACTGACATGATTTTTATATTAAAATTGCTTGAATTCGTGCTATTATAACGTGACATTCTTTTGGTGTTGGACTCTAGCTCTTACTCTGTTGATCCCTGGTATGTTTACATTCTGTTTATTACCGAACTTTTAATTTTACTGGTTCTTTTATGGAGCATGTAAAAAATCTCGGTTGTCCGAAATTTCGTTACAGTCTTTCTATGCTCCACATAATTGTACCATCATTGCTGGCAAGTTTGAATATTGCCTTATTATTAAGTCTGAACTATTTGGTTTAGGATTACACCGTTCTATTGGGTGCAGTCCTACTAAATCCAAGTGTTCCCTTCAGTATTACTGTTTAAACATGCTCATATTCAGTCAGTTTTTACCAAACCCCAATAACAACGTACATCAATCTAAACATCAGCACTGTGGTATATCCACAAGACATTCTTCGGTTGAATATCAATAGCTATAACGAATAACTAATATTATTTTATTTTATTGTGCTACTAATAAATTAGTTGTTTCGCGACTTTGCGTCGTTCTGTCACCACGTGCCAACAATATAACCTTCGCGTGTAAGTTAGGATCAATTTAAGATAAAATTTTAACAGTTTAAGATAAATGTTCGGTCCGATAGCATGGATCTATTGCGTATTACTCTTAATTTAAATCTTTCATAATATTTCATATAATACGTTAACGTTAAATCAAAAGACGAATTTTCTTGGATCAATGACATTTTTTTCCATGTATAATAATGTACATTATATGTTTTATCAAGTGCAAGTTTTTTTAAACTATAAAATTATACTTTTAGAATAAATTATTAAATGACTTTTACATTATCGATAAACGAAAAATAATTTTATAATCTAATACCCTAATAGAAATAAAGAGACCCTAAAAGAAATGTACATAGCTCTGATACAGTTGCAATGCACGACATCAGTTATAGTCCAGGTCAAAAAAATTATTCTCATCAGGATCACATCTGAGTCGGATAAGTAGAATTTTCCATATCAGTGCCATCCGACGCCGCGCGTTACATTCCTGCCATTGCCATAGCAATTTCTAGTAGGATAGTTAAAGTTAGTAGTTAATTTCACATTAAAATAAATATTCAATCAAATAATATTCCAAATTGTTTATCTACTCACGTAATACCTCGGCTGCAAAAAACTATGTAGGATTTCTACGTAGTAATCCTACGTAGGAAGCCTACTTAGGATCCTACGTAGGATTATGGCAGTTTCCTACCTAGTATTACTGATTCCCACATAGGAATTATTACAGAATCCCACATAGGAATAATTATATCCAGGCAACCTACGTAGTGTTCAGACATCCACAAACCTACGTAGAATTCCATGTGGGAAATATATATATAAGAATCCTACGTAGGAAACTGCCATAATCCTACGTAGGATCCTAAGTAAGCATACTCCGTTACATTACTCCGGCGGAATCCGTCTTTGTCTGTGGCAGCCGGGACCTATGTTAGTTAGCCGAG